>CM050219.1:30017500-30020000 GCA_027475355.1 Coilia nasus | reverse complement strand
ACAGACATGTAAACACACACACACACACACACACACACACACACAACACACACACACATGTAACACACAGTATTTCTCATGTTCTCATGATCCTGCCCTCCTCCCACTCCCTCCTTCACCTGCATTTGCACATTCCCCCTCTCCCTCTCTTCCTGCCTCTGTCTCTCTGTCTCTCTCTCTCTCTCTCTCTCTTCCTGCCTCTGTCTCTCTCTCTCTCTCTCTCTTCTTCATTCCCCCTCTCTCCCTCTCTTCCTCCTCTGTCTCTCTCTCTCTCTTCTTCATCCCCTCTCTTCCTCCCCTCTGTCTCTCTTCTTCCCTCCCTCCCTCCCTCTCTCTTCTTCTCTCGCTCTCTCTCTCCCTCTCTCTATCTTACTCCCTCTCTCTCTCTTTTTACCCTCTCTCTTTATTTCTCTCTCTCTACTTCTCTATCTCTTCCTCCCTCTCTCTCTCTCTACTTCTCTCTCTTCCTCCCTCCCTCCCTCCCTCCCTCTCTCTCTTCTCTCACTCTCTCTCTCTCCCCTCTCTCTCTCTTACTCCCTCTCTCTCTTTTTACCCTCTCTCTTTATTTCTTTCTCTCTACTTCTCCCTCTCTTCCTCCCTCTGTCTCTCTCTCTCTTCTTCATTCCCTGTCTTCCTCCCTCTCTCTCTCTCTTCTTCCCTCCCTCCCTCTCTCTCTCTTCTTCTCTCGCTCTCTCTCTCTCCCTCTCTCTCTCTTACTCCCTCTCTCTCTCTTTACCCTCTCTCTTTATTTCTCCCTCTCTACTTCTCTCTCTCTTCCTCCCTCTCTCAATGTCTTTTTCTCTCTCTTTCCCTCTCTCTTCTTCCCTCTCTCTCTTCCCCCTCTCCTTCTCTCTCTCTTTCTCTCTTTATCTACCTCTACTCTCTCTCTCCCTCTCTCCCTCTTTCTCTACTTTTCCCTCTCTCTGTCCTTCTCTCCTCTACTCTCAGCTGGTGCACACTGGGGGTCTTTGTGGCTGATGGTCAGGGTAGCCGCGCTGCTTTGTGCTGTTGGTCAGGGTAGCAGCGCTGCTCTTTGTCCAGCAGGACATTCCGTACATATCTGCGCATCTTCTGGCCCAGGGGTGGCAGATCTAATCAGAGGGAGGGTGTGTGTGTGTGTGTGTGTGGGGTGGGGTGGAGTGAGTGTGTGTGTGTGTGTGTGTGGGTGGGGTGGGGTGGAGTGAGTGTGTGTGTGTGTGTGTGTGGGGTGGGGTGGAGTGAGTGTGTGTGTGTGGGGGTGGAGTGTGCGTGTGGGGGGTGTGTGTGTGTGTTTGTGTGTGTGGGGGGTTTGGAGGGGTGGTGGAGGGGGGATGGTTATGGAGAGGAGTGAGGAGGCCTCTTTGAGGAGGCCATAGTTCAGCCACAGATGATATTTTTCCCCCCCCCTCTCTCTCTCACTCTCACTCTCTCTCTCTCTTACTCTCACTCTCTCTCTTTCTCTTTCTCTCTCTCTCTCAATCTCACTCTCTCTTTCTCTCTCTCTCAAATCAATTCAATTCAATTCAATTCAAGTGAACTTTATTGGCACGACTCTCTCTCTATCTTTTTCTATCTATCTATCGATCTGTCGATCTATCTGATTTGCAGTGCAAAGCTTTCAATAAATAGAGTGTTCAGCTTTTGATTGTTTTGCTCAGCCCAGGCTATTCCTTCGTCATGCCTTCCCGAGGTGATGTATGAGGTTGTGTTGTGTTGGTGAGGTGATGTATGAGGTTGTGTTGTGTGGTGAGGTGATGTCTGAGGTTGTGTTGTGTTGGTGTTTGGTCTGTATGAGGTTGTGTTGGTGTTGGTGAGGTGATGTCTGAGGTGGTGTTGTGTAGGTGGTTTGGTCTGTATGAGGTTGTGTTGTGTTGGTGAGGTGATGTCTGAGGTGGTGTTGTGTAGGTGGTTTGGTCTGTATGAGGTTGTGTTGTGTTGGTGGTTTGGTCTGTATGAGGTTGTGTTGTGTGGTGGTTTGGTCTGTATGAGGTTGTGTTGGTGTTGGTGAGGTGATGTCTAAGGTGGTGTTGGTGTTGGTGAGGTGATGTCTGAGGTGGTGTTGGTGTTGGTGAGGTGATGTTTGAGGTTGTGTTGGTGTTGGTGAGGTGATGTCTGAGGTGGTGTTGTGTTGGTGGTTGGTCTGTATGAGGTTGTGTTGGTGTTGGTGAGGTGATGTCTGAGGTGGTGTTGGTGTTGGTGAGGTGATGTCTGAGGTGGTGTTGTGTTGGTGGGTTGGTTTGGTCTGTATGAGGTGGTGTTGGTGTTGGTGAGGTGATGTCTGAGGTGGTGTTGTGTAGGTGGTTTGGTCTGTATGAGGTTGTGTTGTGTTGGTGGTTTGGTCTGTATGAGGTGGTGTTGGTGTTGGTGGTTTGGTCTGTATGAGGTGGTGTTGGTGTTGGTGGTTTGGTCTGTATGAGGTTGTGTTGTGTTGGTGGTTTGGTCTGTATGAGGTTGTGTTGTGTTGGTGAGGTGATGTCTGAGGTGGTGGTTGTGTAGGTGGTTTGGTCTGTAGGAGGTTGTG
>CM050219.1:30005000-30010000 GCA_027475355.1 Coilia nasus | reverse complement strand
TTTAGTGGTTTATTTCATGGCACAAAATTAAAATGGTGTTTCCACCACATAAAAAATGAAATTTGCCGCCAAAAAAGTTTGAAGTGTGCGGACTTTTTACCTCCGCCAGAGGTTATGTAATCATCGGCGTTTGTTTGTTTTCAGGGATTTTCAGGGTAGGTAAAAAATGGGCTAACTTGAAAGTGATTAGATTTTGGTGGCGACCTGAGCTGCCCTGGTGGAGGTCTGCGCTCTCTGAGTGCTTTTCTAGTTTACATGTGCAGTTCCTGCCCTAGTTGCTGCCCTGGTGGAGGTCTGCGCTCTCTGAGTGCTTTTCTAGTTACCTTACTGGATTAGAGATCAAATTTTGTCTTGCACGGGATGTGCACAGCTTTCCTGTTGTAACTGCTCCTGGACCCTGGACACCTGGGTTCGAGGCAAGGTGGGGCGATTGCTTTCACCTTTTGCTTCACCTCTGCGACCACCACACACATATTTGATATCATCTTGTTTTTCAATTTTTTGGGGGCTTGGGGTCTCTGGAAGGATAGTACAGGAGCCCCAGCCAGTAACGCCATGTTGCCACCTAGAGAGTCCATTTTAAAAGCATCAAATGGCGTCTAAAGCATTGGTAGCCAATGAGGCCCAAGCAAAGGGTAGCCACAGCATTGAGTAGTGTACTCGATGTCACTCATAAGTATTATGACTGCCTTCATTACAGTGTAATAAGCAAACAATGCTATGTCTAGTCCTCTGTATTTGTCTGAACACAGCGTTAACTCTATTAAGACGCCAACTATTACATAACATTACATTACATTACATTGCACTTAGCTGACGTTCTTATCCAGAGCAGCTTGCAGTGAATTAGGTACAGGGACAGTCCCCAACAACACAACACAAGATGTCCATTATGCTGGTCAGTCAAATGTGTATGCACTACATAATACCGAAGGTCACTATAAAACCAAAGCCAAATGTCTGTTCCTGTCCTAAGGCGCTGCAAAGACTCCTCTGTGGCCAACCTCTTGCTAAACTTAACTTAAGTCTCCTCTGACTCTGAGCTGCAGCCACTGAATGCAAGAATGAGACCTTATTTCTGTTCTGTGTGTCCCTTGTCTGTTGCCATACCTCTCTTGCTGTACAGAGGGTTCTGGAGGCAGACGAAAATGGGGACGGTTTCCATGACGATGATGACTTTGAAGTGGACACCCCAAAGAGGAAGCATCGGAATAAGGGCAGAGTGAGTTTACACATCAAAGCTTACACACCCCACACACACTCACACTCACACACACACACACACACACACACACACACACACACACACACACACACACAGACTCAAAAATAAACAAAATGATAACCAATACATTAAACATCAAAGTGTAAGCTGTAATAACTTCATCCTGTGTGTGTGTGTGTGTGTGTGTGTGTTGTCACTTTAACCTTAGAGCCGGGGAACTGGACGTAAGAGGACGGAAGCCATCACTGGGGATGACCAGGACAAGCCCTACGTCTGCGATAGTAAGAAAAACTCATATTGCTCTGTGGCAGATTCACATAATCAGGGCCTTATTCATAAACAACAAAAATTAAAAACAAAGTGAACATTTTTTTAATGTGGAAATACCTGCACGAAAGTTAAGGAAAAAAACTATATGCCGCCAATATGTAATTGTGTGGAGATTTTGTGTGGTTGAGTTGTGGAGTTTTCTAGTTAAATTCAGGTACAGAGATACACTTCCTGATAAAGTACTTTTGGTAAAGCCTGTCAGGAGCCCTTTAGGAACCATTTAGGAAACCTTTGGGTATTTGGTCCTAAATACAATTTATGTTCCTTTCTTAAGACTTTTCTCCAGGAAAAACATTCCATGATGACTATTCATGTTATACACAGAACCTCAACAACTAAAAAAATGTCACACATAAATATTATGCTCTTCTCAGGAAGAAAACTAAGTATTGTATATGCAGTAGGAATGGTTTCTCTTTGAGAACAATCCTAAAAAAGAATGTATGAAAGAAAAACATCATGCATATTCCACAGGCAATACAAATGAAAAACTCAGCATTTTCCCACAAAGGAAATGTGAAGATAGCAGTCAGTGTTGCTCACATTCCGAGCGATACCATTACATACAGGCCACAGCGAGCTAAATGAAAGCACATGCCTATTGATTAACAACGTTGTTTTGTCCTGCAGGAATGCACGGAGAAGTGATTCAGTGCAAACTGCACCAGACATTTGAGCCTGGATCTGTTCAGTGCCTGCCAGCCCTAACTGGTTAATGGCTGCCCCTAGTGCTGCTCGCTCTTTTTGGCATGGCCCTTTTTTGTGTCGCTGCGGTTTCAGAGTTTGGGGGAGCATGCGAGCGCGAGAGTAAAGACAAAAAGACCAGAGGATTGGAGTTCTCATGCAATCAGCCTGTGTGAAAGTAAACTCACTCTTGTTGTTTTTATCTTTTTCCTTTCTTCCATTTTCTTTTTTTTCTTTTCTTTTTTTTTTTGCTGTGTCTCCTCTGTTTCAGACAGATACAAACAAAAGCATAACTCAAAATCTGCCGACTCAGGTACCTGGACTTGTCGCCCTCCTCTGCTTTTTGCCTGGACATGTTGCTATCGCACATCTGCTCTGCTCTGCCCTGCTCTCCTCTGCTCTACTGATGTTAATCTGAGCAAACAATAACATTACAAACCTTTCTTTTACGGTTGCTCCTATTTGCTTAATACGTTGCTTCTGGTTTGCAGCCTCACTGACACGATGTGCATGCTTCCTACATGTTTGTGGGCTTTACTCTGATACGTAGAAAGCTGATCCCAAGCTTGGCTGATTTCGAGCGCTGTAGCTGCTTGTATGAGGCAGTGTGGCGTGGCTTCTACTGTAGTGTGCTGCTGGGCTGTTGGGGCTTCAGCTTAGCTGTGAAGTATCAGGCAGCATCATGGCAGCTTCCTGTGAACCAATCATATGAGAGGAGCCATGGCGTACGAATGCATGCGGTGACATCATCCTTCTAACGTTCTAACCTGTTTTGGTGATGTGCATCTTAAAGTCATTTTCTCTGGAATGTCCCTGTATCAGGACTCCTTAGATCCAGCAGCCATGCCTTGTAGATTGGCATTTGAGTTTTGAACTGCCTCCTCTTTGAGGATTACAGCAGATCCTGTGTGTGTCTGTGTGTGTGTGTATCTGTGTGTGTGTGTGTGTGTGTGTGTGTGTGTGAGAGAGAGAAAGAGAGAGAAAATTTGTGCGTGTGTACACAGTATGTAGTGTGCTATGAAAAGCAAGGAGTTGGCTTTGCTGAAGAGAAAGTCAGATCAGTCATCCACCTGGTTACAAGCTTTGGTGTAGTAGTAGTGCAGACATTTACAGTTCATAAAACCAGGCACTGGTGATTATCCCTAAGTTCTTTGATTGTTCATAGGTGTTTCCAATGTGCAGGCATTATAGACACCCTGTTTATGAAGTAGTGAGTGTACATTGGCTAATATTTGGCTTATAGGTATGGTAATTGTGGATGCATAATACAATATATGCACATTATTTAAAGCAGTCCACATTTCGGCCATGGCCACTATTTCAAGATATTTCTCTTCTCCTGTCTGTGAATCCCAATCATTTTCAAATACATGATACGAGACTCCTCTCGAGCATTTCCCAAGGCCATCCAGTGGGATGAGGATCATCTAATGAATACAAATACTGGCCTGACCTCTGAAATACTGAAAGCCCCAACAGACGCAGCCCACTACACATTTAACCAGCAATAATCCCTGCGCTCTCACTAGCTCCTCATAAGTGCTTACAGACAAAGACAACTGTCCTGCATGAAAACAATACTCTCCATTCAGGTTTAAAAATGCCAGCAAATGCTTTGCCCAGAATGTTCTCCCACAATGCAATGCCACTTAACCACAAAACCAAAAAGCATAGATATGTATAGCAGTTCCGTCCGGTCTGCATGCTAAACCTATTATTTGTTTCTTCACTGTGTACAGTGATGGTTTGATTGCTGCACACCAAATCAGCCACTGCTAATTTAAGTCAGCTCCAAACGAAAAAAAAAAAAAAAACATTGGTTGACAAAAACATTCTGGGCAAAGACATCTTTGGTCAATAAACTTGAATGGGAGTAAAAAAAGAAAATTAAGAAATGGGGGGTTTATTGTTGAGTTCTGTATACATACCTGCCAACATTTGAGTAGCTAAAATCTATGAGATTTCAGCACGGGTGGTCAAACATACTGATTATTAATAAAGATGTTCAGGAACTCTAAATTACAAGAGGAAGCTGGGAAAGTTGGCAGCTATGTGTGTGTAACTGGTTACGGCACGTCTCGTCATGTGCACCTCCTCTCCCCCCCTCACCCCCATCCCCCTCTCCCTCTCTCTCCCTCCCTCCCTCTCCCCCTCTCCCGCTCTCCCTCTCTCCCTCTCCCTCTCTCTCTCGCTCTCTCCCTCTCTCTCTCCCTCTCTCTCTCCCTCTCTCTCTCCCTCTCCCTCCCTCTCCTCCTCTCTCCCTCCCTCTCCCCCTCTCCCTCCCTCTCCCTCCCTCTCTCTCTCCCTCTCTCTCTCCCTCTCTCTCTCCCTCTCTCTCTCCCTCTCCCTCCCTCTCCTCCTCTCTCCCTCTCCCTCCCTCTCCCCCTCTCCCTCTCTCCCTCTCTCCCTCTCTCTCTCCCTCTCTCTCTCCCTCTCTCTCTCCCTCTCCCTCTCTCTCTCCCGTTCTCCCTCTCTCCCTCTCCCTCCCTCTCCTCCTCTCCCCCTCTCCCTCCCTCTCCCCCTCTCCCTCCCTCTCCCTCCCTCTCCCTCCCTCCCTCTCCTCCTCTCCTCCTCTCCCTCCCTCTCCTCCTCTCCCCCTCTCCTCCTCTCTCCCTCCCTCTCCCCCTCTCCCTCCCTCTCCCTCTCCCCCCCTCCGCTCCTGCAGTCTGTGGGAAACGCTACAAGAACCGGCCCGGCCTAAGCTACCACTACGCCCACACCCACCTGGCAGAGGAGGAGGGGGAGGAGGAGCGCGAGGTGG
>CM050219.1:29997500-30000000 GCA_027475355.1 Coilia nasus | reverse complement strand
TAGATATGGTTTTGATCAAGGCTGGTATTTATTGCACTCTTGGTCACCCCTGTTCTGAGGTGCGCTCACATCAGCAAACACAGGCAGATGATTTGGAGACCTGGGGGTTGCACTGATCAGTTTGGAATGTTGGAATGTACACAACAATGTTCAAATTTGAACATTTAAAAAGACACATTCCCCCTGAGCGATCTCCTCTGTTTGTCAAATGTGAACGCACCTTGTCCCGCTGCCATTCTGTCTTTGTCACAAACACCCATCCTCCTTCCCTGCCTCTCCCTCTCCATCTCCCTCCCTCCCTGCCTCGCCCTCTCCCCCCTCATCTCTTTCCCCCAGGACAGCTGCAGGCCGGGCCTCCTGGATGAACCCACTGGCCAGTTCTCCTCGGCTGCCAGTCCTCCAAAGGCACTGTCTGAACCCACTGGCCAGTTCTCCTCGGCTGCCAGTCCTCCAAAGGCACTGTCTGGTCTCCCTCTCTGCCATGCTGGGCTTGCCGCCAGCACTGACACTCCCAGCCGAGCTTGTGTGGCCCTGAGCTTTTCTGGAGAGTCGGAGTGCGGATCCCTGGGCCTGCGGCGCTCCACTCTTGCTCTGAATGGATCTCTCCTCTCTGTCTCTGTCTTCTCTCCGAGCCAGTAACATGGTGATGATTAGGATGTGGACGGTGTGTGTGCTTGTTGCGCTGCCGTTTGGAACACAAGAGTGCTCAGTGAACTGACACGACCGCTTAAACCCTTTCTGATCCTTCGCAACAACAGGTCTCGTGGGGTTTTTTTCAAAGGGCCTCCATGCACCTGAATGCACTTTCACACATCATTCTCAGTTCCAGAAGTTGATACTACTGTAAGTAGGTGCCTGTTACTGCTGTTAATATCAAAAGCTCCTGAGTCAGGTTAGAGTTCAAAGGAAACCAGACTTTGAGATTTACGGAGCGAGATTGCCCTTGAGTCTGCTGTCATCTTCGCCTTGTCTTGTGCTGTGACCCCACCCCCTCCCCCGCTCCAAAATAAACCAAAGTCGCAATGGCAGCACGCAACCTCGCTTCAATTAATCAAGGGCTGATGTGTCCCCTGCGATGGCTTTATGACCACTGATAGAGCAAAGCCCTTCCCGGTCCTTGAGTGGCTGTAATGCACAGCCCATACCCCAGTGGGAGACTACGCTTTTACTCTCATCGTTATTCTGAAGGACACCGCAGAGCGTAAAGAACTGCCAGGGCAGAAAGAACTGCACACTGACTTCGGACATTAAGTGGCAGTCGTCAGTAAAATGCTTAGAAAACGCTATGAAAAGCAAGGCAAAGCCATTCTAAATGCTTAGAAAACAGCAAACACACAAAATATCCACAGAAATACAGTTGCCCAAAAACTACAATAAAGCTTTACTTGGATAATCTACCTATGGAGGCTTTGTAAATGATTTTCTGAAAATTAACAACATTTTGCCACCTAAACTAAACCCAGCCTTTAGTAAGATCTTTAACCATACTTTGTAGTTAACAAGAATTTTAAGAGCTGATAATTTATTCATAGTCTGAGCATCTGTAGATGTAGTCTGTAGGGCACCATCCAAATAATGTGTGACCTAAACCTCTGCCATGGTCGTAAACACAGAATCCCACAGACCTGACCGAGGCAGAGGTGTGGAGGAGCACTGGTTTTGGGCTTGTGGAAGGCTTCACAGCTGAGTGTATTTCACTGGGGTCTCAGGATTGATTTACCCGCACGTGTGTGCACCTCTGAGGATATCCAGCCGGGATTTCAGGTACAAAGCCTCCCCATCATAGTTTTTCCTACCATCGCAGTTCGCCATGTGGTTCACATAACTGTCGGCAGAAGACACAAGAGATTTTGTGCTGACTGCTTAATGTTAGTTGCTCTCTTTCTCTCTCTCTCTCTCTCTCTCTCTCTCTCTCTCTCTTTCTCTCTAACCCACACACATGCTCACGCAGATTGTGGATATTTTCTGCTGGACATTTTAAGCAATGCGAGCAGCATGCTGTAGTTGTGTCTGGGTTTTGTTAATCTGTAATTTTAAGATTTGCTCTCCGGTGTAAATCTTTTGAGGTATGCTTTGATTGTGCCCGCCACTCTGGCAGACTCTGTGAGCTTCTGAGCTGTACACTTTGTATTTATCTGTGGTTCAGAATTGTTCAAAAGCGATCCTGAATTCCTTGCAATAAATAAATTCATGGATGTGGTCCTGTTTTTTTTATTGCTGCGGGGTTGAGACCTGTCAGGATACTGTATATCAGCTCTGACAGACTACCGGTCCATCAAACACAACCCATCTGCCCGATGTGTGAAAATACCTTGAGGAATGATCTGCTTTTTGACACGTGTCTGTAGTTATGAAACCTGCAAAATATTTGGTCAAAGTCATGGTGCAAAAACACAGCAGAAATCATTGTTGCTGCAAGGTTTCGGACTGAAGTCTAAAAATCTGAATGTGTTAATGCCAAGTTTGTATTCAAGGAAGTGGTCTTCTTCCGTAAGGACAG
>CM050219.1:29975000-29992500 GCA_027475355.1 Coilia nasus | reverse complement strand
CATACCCCCATACCCCCATACCCCCATGACACCCATACATGCCCCACCCCCAACCTTTCCCCATGACCCAGCCCCCCGAGGGTAAGAGAACCCGCCATCACCCCCATACCCCCATACCCCCATACCCCCATACCCCCATACCCTAATACATGCCCCACCCCCAACCTTTCCCCATGACCCAGCCCCCCGAGGGTAAGAGAACCCGCCATCACCCCCATACCCCCATACCCCCAACCTTTCCCCATGACCCAGCCCCCCGAGGGTAAGAGAACCCGCCATCACCCCCATACCCCCCACCCCCAACCTTTCCCCATGACCCAGCCCCCCGAGGGTAAGAGAACCCGCCATCACCCCCATACCCCCATACCCCCATGACACCCATACCCCCATGACCCCCAACCTTTCCCCATGACCCAGCCCCCCGAGGGTAAGAGAACCCGCCATCACCCCTGCGCCCCCCACCCCCATACCCCCATACCCCCATACCCTAATACATGCCCCACCCCCAACCTTTCCCCATGACCCAGCCCCCCGAGGGTAAGAGAACCCGCCATCACCCCTGCGCCCCCCACCCCCATACCCCCATACCCTAATACATGCCCCACCCCCAACCTTTCCCCATGACCCAGCCCCCCGAGGGTAAGAGAACCCGCCATCACCCCTGCGCCCCCCACCCCCATACCCCCATACCCCCATACCCTAATACATGCCCCACCCCCAACCTTTCCCCATGACCCAGCCCCCCGAGGGTAAGAGAACCCGCCATCACCCCTGCGCCCCCCACCCCCATACCCCCATACCCCCATGACACCCATACCCCCATACCCTAATACATGCCCCACCCCCAACCTTTCCCCATGACCCAGCCCCCCGAGGGTAAGAGAACCCGCCATCACCCCTGCACCCCCCACCCCCATACCCCCATACCCCCAACCTTTCCCCATGACCCAGCCCCCCGAGGGTAAGAGAACCCGCCATCACCCCCATACCCCCATACCCCCATGACACCCATACATGCCCCACCCCCAACCTTTCCCCATGACCCAGCCCCCCGAGGGTAAGAGAACCCGCCATCACCCCTGCGCCCCCCACCCCCATACCCCCATACCCCCATACCCTAATACATGCCCCACCCCCAACCTTTCCCCATGACCCAGCCCCCCGAGGGTAAGAGAACCCGCCATCACCCCTGCACCCCCCACCCCCAACCTTTCCCCATGACCCAGCCCCCCGAGGGTAAGAGAACCCGCCATCACCCCTGCACCCCCCACCCCCATACCCCCATACCCCCATACCCTAATACATGCCCCACCCCCAACCTTTCCCCATGACCCAGCCCCCCGAGGGTAAGAGAACCCGCCATCACCCCTGCACCCCCCACCCCCATACCCCCATACCCATGACACCCATACATGCCCCACCCCCAACCTTTCCCCATGACCCAGCCCCCCGAGGGTAAGAGAACCCGCCATCACCCCTGCACCCCCCACCCCCATACCCCCATACCCCCATACCCTAATACATGCCCCACCCCCAACCTTTCCCCATGACCCAGCCCCCCGAGGGTAAGAGAACCCGCCATCACCCCTGCGCCCCCCACCCCCATACCCCCATACCCCCATGACACCCATACCCCCATACCCTAATACATGCCCCACCCCCAACCTTTCCCCATGACCCAGCCCCCCGAGGGTAAGAGAACCCGCCATCACCCCTGCACCCCCCACCCCCATACCCCCATACCCCCATACCCTAATACATGCCCCACCCCCAACCTTTCCCCATGACCCAGCCCCCCGAGGGTAAGAGAACCCGCCATCACCCCTGCGCCCCCCACCCCCATACCCCCATACCCCCATGACACCCATACATGCCCCACCCCCAACCTTTCCCCATGACCCAGCCCCCCGAGGGTAAGAGAACCCGCCATCACCCCTGCGCCCCCCACCCCCATACCCCCATACCCCCATGACACCCATACATGCCCCACCCCCAACCTTTCCCCATGACCCAGCCCCCCGAGGGTAAGAGAACCCGCCATCACCCCCATACCCCCATACCCCCATGACACCCATACCCCCATGACACCCATACATGCCCCACCCCCAACCTTTCCCCATGACCCAGCCCCCCGAGGGTAAGAGAACCCGCCATCACCCCTGCGCCCCCCACCCCCATACCCCCATACCCCCATGACACCCATACATGCCCCACCCCCAACCTTTCCCCATGACCCAGCCCCCCGAGGGTAAGAGAACCCGCCATCACCCCTGCGCCCCCCACCCCCATACCCCCATACCCCCATGACACCCATACATGCCCCACCCCCAACCTTTCCCCATGACCCAGCCCCCCGAGGGTAAGAGAACCCGCCATCACCCCTGCGCCCCCCACCCCCATACCCCCATACCCCCATGACACCCATACCCCCATACCCTAATACATGCCCCACCCCCAACCTTTCCCCATGACCCAGCTCCCCGAGGGTAAGAGAACCCGCCATCACCCCTGCACCCCCCACCCCCATACCCCCATACCCCCATGACACCCATACCCCCATACCCTAATACATGCCCCACCCCCAACCTTTCCCCATGACCCAGCCCCCCGAGGGTAAGAGAACCCGCCATCACCCCTGCACCCCCCACCCCCATACCCCCATACCCCCATGACACCCATACATGCCCCACCCCCAACCTTTCCCCATGACCCAGCCCCCCGAGGGTAAGAGAACCCGCCATCACCCCTGCGCCCCCCACCCCCATACCCCCATACCCCCATGACACCCATACCCCCATACCCTAATACATGCCCCACCCCCAACCTTTCCCCATGACCCAGCCCCCCGAGGGTAAGAGAACCCGCCATAACCCCTGCACCCCCCAAACCCAGCCTGTCCCCATTACCTCCATACCCCCATGTAGACACAGCCTGACACCCATACAACCCCCCCCCCCAAAACCCCAACCCATCTACTCCATCTACTCCATACCCCCACATGGCTTCTGAGCACAGACTCTCTGCACCTCACCCCTGCACCCCCCCCCCCACCCCCGTTTCCTCCATATCGCCACATAGACTCTCAGCCTGACACCTGCAATCCCCACTCCCCCCCAACACCCCAACCCTGCACTCCCCCACCACCCCCACCGACTCCCAGCTTGACACCCCCACCCTTGTACCCCCCATCGACCCCCACCTCCCCTGTTACCTCCATATACAAACACACTCTCTGTCTGACACCTGTGCACCTCCTCACCCCTGCACCCTCACCCCACCCCCACTCCGACCTCCCCCGCTTTCTCCATATACACACATACTCTCAGCCTGACCTCTGACCTCTGACCTCTGTCAACCCCACCCCACCCTCACCCGTTTCCTCCATATACACACAGACTCTCAGCCTGACCTCTGTCAACCCCACCCCATCCTCACCTGTGTGCCTCTGTGCTGTGTCTACAGGAAGCTGGAGCTGTCACCTGTGTCTGGACCTGCTAAAGGACAAGGCCTCAGCCTTCGGGGAGCCCTGATGCCACAGGATGGATGGGCGGTGGAGCTTCACGTCCTACGCCCCCCCCCCCCCCCGGCACTAGTCAGCACACTCAACATACAGGCCACACACACACACACACTTTTAGGGATGCACCATACAAAATAATACAATTGGCAAACAACCTATAAGGCTGTCATTGGAACTAGCATATGAAACCCACTCCAAGTATATATTCATGCACATTCCCCTATATTCAGAAACATGCAGATACTGCCCTATACAGCACACATGTGCACACTCACTCTCACACACATACACACAAGCATGCATGTATACACACACACACACACACACACACACACACACACACACACACACACACTTCCTGACAATGTACCTGTAAGCTCAGGGCAGATGTTCCCTCTCACCTCGTTCCGTCTGCGCTCATTGGTTCGACCAATAGCCTCGCTACCTCTGCAACACCTGTCCAATCACAGGCGCACCTGGGTGACCATGTGACCAGGATATCAGTGCACCAGGAGATCAGTGCACACCATCATACACTACCTCACAGCAGTCTGCACTACTCACCACCACAAAGGTCCAAACTGGGCTTAAATGGACGTTACAGTAGTCAAAGTTAGATTCACTAAACAGACCTAGCCGTAGTGGTCAGGGAAGTCAGGGTTGAGGGCATATTCCACAATGCTGTAAGTTAGATTCACTAAACAGACCTAGCCGTAGTGGTCAGGGAAGTCAGGATTGAGGGCATATTCCACAATGCTGTAAGAGTTGCATGAACGCATTACAAACGTATTTAGTTTTTTACTAGGTGTTAATCTCCATAGGTGTTAATCTCCATAGGTGTTAATCTCCACAGGTGTTAATCTCCATAGGTGTTAATCTCCATAGGTGTTAATCTCCAGAGGGTTCTGCGGTTTGCGTACATTGCTGTGGCGGACTCATCTCAACACCACTGCAGTTTTGTAACTGTGCAGACCAGCTGACAGTCAGAGCCCAGTAACCTACACATCACATGGCCCAGTAGCCTACACATCACATGGCCCAGTAGCCTACACATCACATGGCCCAGTAACCTACACATCACATGGCCCAGTAACCTACACATCACATGGCCCAGTAACCTACACATCACATGGCCCAGTAACCTACACATCACATGGCCCAGTAACCTACACATCACAATAGACGTGTTTGAGATTCCAGTCCGCCCGTCTGCAACTGGCTGCATACGTCAACGAGAATTGCTGGTCACAGCAGGGGTGGGCATTAAATGAGGAAAATAAAGTCGAACACAAATCCTAACGAGACTGAGCTCGCGCCTCCCCGATCATCGTAGCAGATGACACACAAGTCATGTGTGGAGAGGGAGGGCGGGGGTTGTAGTCCTCTACAGTCTATGATTGTAGTGGGGTGCACTGAGAGTTTAATTCAAGTCCAGTCTTTCTTATTGTTTAGATTAACATTGGAACAAAACGAGTTGCCCCAAAGTGCTCCACAACACAAACATGAAAACTAAGACAGCAAAACCATAAAACAAAGACCATAAGTAGGTATATAACATGGACAATGAAATAGAAATGGGATTAATAATTAAATAAATAATGGGCCGGGCTTGACAGCGTCAGATAAACCATCAGAACAAGGTAAAAATAAAGAGAAGAGATATATCTTCAAATTGGAGTACAATAACGTACACTTTAGATGACAAGTCCAGTCGGGGAGCACCGGACAATGCACCTGCACAGACGTCAGTGAACAGCGTCATGCTCCCGCGAGTTTTCGGGTCATGTGTCATGGTCGCATTGTTGTGACAACTCGTGACAACCTCACACATTTCGAGCATGTCGGACACAATTTCTAACCACAATGCAACATTTTCAGCGTCAGGCTGTGTTTCAAATGGTTATGAGCCATTGGTTATAGAAGATGTTCTGATGGGCTGGGGGTGTGTTAATGGTTATGAGCCATTGGTTATAGAAGATGTTCTGATGGGCTGGGGGTGTGTTTCAAATGGTTATGAGCCATTGGTTATAGAAGATGTTCTGATGGGCTGGGGGTGTGTTTCAAATGGTTACGAGCCATTGGTTATAGAGGATGATGTACTGAACATTCAGCCTGTTACCACTTCTACTGTTAGTTTCAGTGACTCATAAAATACACTTCTCAACTATCTTTCAGCCTGCCCAGTCAGTAATACAACAGGTGTTTTTTCTTGTCACCTGGAGTGTAAATTGCCCTTTATTCACAATGAAAAGACAAGCTGTTGCTTTTACTTTGACAACTAATGGCCTATCACATAGTCATTCTCCCTCTGATGCCCATGTGACTGCAGGGTTATGTGGGAGGTTGTAGAGAGTAGGAATCCCTGACAGTCCAATGTGCAAACAGTGTAGTCTGTCCTGTCTTTGTGTTTCTTAACCTCAGCTAACTTCATGTTTATTTTTAAACATTTTGTGGTTGTGGTTGAGAAATCCCATATTTATCCCAATCCTATGTGCCAGAATGCTTAGGCGTGTTTCACAACCCTTTTTGATTGTGTCTGTGTTGGACCACACTTGTCAGATGGATGGAAAGGTGCCATGTTTTTACAAGCTGTTAGGGAGCTTAAAATTGTTTTTTTTTTTTTGGGATTCTCAATCTTGTTTGTCTTTGAAACATATCATCTGTTTGCTCATGCTTCCTAGTCCAGTTTGTTGTACCCAAAAAAAAGATAAATACATGTCAGATAGGTCTACATACGTTTCACAATACTTACACACTACATTATCGCACCAACCTGCATATAAATGTATGGTGATGATACACAGGACAGCATTTTCAGTTGCCGGGCAGTGTTATTCACCAATGTTGTTTGAACGTTTTACCACTGATACTGTATTAAGCAACCCATTTTTTGTCGAGAGAACTTAAATCATCAGCATGCCATTACATTATTACACTATATTACACTTAGCAGACGCATTTATCCAAAGCGACTTACAATAGAGGAACCAGTAACAGCATTAGAGGCCTATCGTGGTGTTGCTCGGCAACAATGCTCAAAACGTTGCCCCATGTATCATCACCTATTCGAGGGATAGATTCCACTGCCAAACTGATAAGATTCTCCTGACAACACTGCACATAATTGCAGCACTGTACAACCACTCTCACTCACTGTGGTTTCTCTGTGGAACAGCATTGCTAGAATATTCCATCCCACTGTGATTTGTTTTTAGAGCATTAGAGAAGACCTCTGAACACTTGACTCATCAAACAGAAGAATCCATATATTTATGTATCTTTGATTGGCCACTAGTGCTGATATACCCAAAGAATGAGAAGACAAATCATGAATACTATTTACAGTAACATGAAATTTAAAATACTGAAAATGAACAAAGCAAAACAAAATTTGGAATTTGGACTAACAGAGGGTCTGATGTCTGCATGGATTCATGACCGTTAACTGGTATCTGTTTACAAAAGGTGATCAGATGGTGTTTTTGGTGGTTCTGGGCACGCATTAAGCCACAGGCCAAGTCTGTCCACCGCACCCCCTCTGAAGAGTCCACGTTGGATGTCTGAATGAAACGTCTGTCTGTGATGTCTGTCAGAGTCGAAGGGGGTCTTATGTTCTCTGGCCAGCTCCGGACTGTTGGAGCCACATTCTCAGCAGGGCCATCTGCTTAAGCTGTGTGCATAGAGTGACATACTGTACGGCCTCATTCAAATGGAGACACACACACACACACACAAACACATGCACCCACAGGCGTGCACACACACACACACACAAATGTATGTACACTGACAAGCACACTTACACTAATCTCACACAGAGAAATGTATACACATTGTGCATACACACAGAGAAATGCAGACAAATTAAGACACACACACACACACACACACACACACACACACACACACACACACAGCCACTCCCACTCATACTCCTTCCATGTCTGTCTGGGTTGCTCGAGCAAAATAAAAGTCTGCAGAGAAATGTTCCCATAGCTGTTTATGTATTGTTATGTCTCTTCTGTATTTGCTAGCTTTTATACAACCCTTTGATTTCTTTCAAATATGTTGTAGTTATGTGTCGATGACCAGGAAATGGCATAGATTGCACTGACACGTTTTGGCTTATAGTGAGAAGTACAGAAGAGGTGTTACATGCCTTTTAGGAACTCAGTGAAACAACACAAGGTTTTGATACCGCCATAACATTGCGACAACTTGAGGCCACAGCTAGTTTTAATCACATCTCAGAAATCTATATTTAATGCTAGACGCAACCCCTTAGCACAACTGGAATGTTGCAATATGCTTTGTTTGTCTATATATTTGTGTTGTTTTCTTTTTCCCCGACCTCTTAAGAGACAATCAAGAATTAGAAGCACCCACAGCCTCCGTCAGATCTCTCATCTCTCTGCTTCCCCCTGTATGCTATCTGGTGTGCAGCCTGACTCATGCCTTGTATTTATTTATTATTACACTCTTATGTTTGTTTCTGTTTGTTTATGTCAAACCAAACTATTCTAGATATTCGCATGTCTGTACAGGTTTGTGAACAGTTAGAGTTAAGGTTGTGTGAGTGTTCCTTATTGTGGTGAGTGAAATGAGAATAAAAATGCAATGGCATACAATGAGGGCAAAGACTTAGAGGATATTCCACATCCAAAAAGACGTGTGTGTGTGTGTGTGTGTGTGTGTGTGTGTGTGTGTGTGTGTGTGTGTGTGTGTGTGTGTGCGGGTGCGCGTGCACCATGCAGGTAACACGTAGAGGTTAACACCCTTCAATGTTAAACATCTGCTTGCTCCATTTCTTGCGTTTCATTGCTCGTGATTTATAGTGCTCCGAGTTTCCATCTGTAGTCTCGAAGGCCCACCCCACCCACTCACTCCTACCCCTATACCCCCCCCCCCCCCCACACCCCTCGCCACCCCCACCTACACTTCCGCCGCCTGCATTATAAATTACAGGCTCTGTTTTCAGTGCCAATTTATCAGGAACGTCCACAAATCTTCCAGATCTGCTGCATATTTTAACAATGCATTGCCGGTGAAAAAAAGAGAGAGAAAGAAAAAAAAACATGGCTCTTCTTGAATTCCTTATGGGAAAACGTATGGAAATCATGGAGAGGTCTGAGCCAGCCCTACATTACCGTGAAGGCTCTGCTAGATGGGGGATATCATGGAGAAGTCTGAGCCAGTCCTACATTACCGTGAAGGCTCTGCTAGATGGGGGATATCATGGAGAAGTCTGAGCCAGTCCTACATTACCGTGAAGGCTCTGCTAGATGGGGGATATCATGGAGAAGTCTGAGCCAGTGCTACATTACCGTGAAGGCTCTGCTAGATGGGGGATATCATGGAGAAGTCTGAGCCAGCCCTACATTACCGTGAACGCTCTGCTAGATGGGGGATATCATGGAGAAGTCTGAGCCAGTGCTACATTACCGTGAAGGGTCTGCTAGATGGGGGATATCATGGAGAAGTCTGAGCCAGCCCTACATTACCGTGAACGCTCTGCTAGATGGGGGATATCATGGAGAAGTCTGAGCCAGCCCTACATTACCGTGAAGGCTCTGCTAGATGGGGGATATCATGGAGAGGTCTGAGCCAGTCCTACATTACCGTGAAGGCTCTGCTAGATGGGGGATATCATGGAGAAGTCTGAGCCAGTCCTACATTACTGTGAAGGCTCTGCTAGATGGGGGATATCATGGAGAAGTCTGAGCCAGTCCTACATTACTGTGAAGGCTCTGCTAGATGGGGATATCATGGAGAGGTCTGAGCCGGTGCTATATTGCTGTGAAGGCTCTGCTAGATGGGGGAGGCACAAGCAGGAGAGGATGAGATGGAAGGTGGGGAGAAGAGGAAGAGGAGAGGAGAGGAATGATGAAAACAGACTCTCACCTGCTGCCCTTAAACCTCATGTCGTTCTCTCCCCCTGGGGAGAGACGGAACTCTCCTGCGCTTCCGGCCCTGCTCTGTGCCAGATTAGAGCCAGGTCTGCACCACCTCCGTGGCCTGCTCTGTGCCGGATCAGAACCAGAACCCCTGTGGCTAAACCGAATTCCAAGTTCATCAACTGCTATTTTCTTTCTTTTCCTTTCTTTTTTCTTTAAAATCTAATACTGTGTGTTCGCCAGCTCCTGTCCCATATAGCCAGGCCCACTGACACTGCCTGGGACAAGAGAATCTGATGCCCCCCCCCCCCCCTTTTCCCAGGGCCCGGGACAAGAGACCCGTTTGTCCCTCTCTATCAGCGGGCCTGCATATAGCCATGCCATGACTATAGCCTGTAGTACCATCGTCTGTTTTGTGATAGGATGAGGTCTCCTCAGTGTTCAGTCTGCAGTAACTGACTGGGGAGTAACATCAGCGGCTGTGTGGGGTCAGGATAAGATTTATAAGTCCAAATCATACTTCTATTGTCTGTTGTTATTGTTTTTTTTTATTATTGCCATGACTGGTTTAGTGTTCTTATTTTGTGAAATAAAGAAAATTTACTGTAAACAAACAGACACTTGTCGTGTTTTTGACTTCAGGGGGCAGCATAATTTCATTTTGGTGTCATAAAGATTGGTTTGTGGACTGACAAACTGCAAGAAAGATTTGCCCACTCTAATGGCTCCTGCAGGAAATATATCTACCTTCGCATAGTGAATATGGATGGCTAATATATTTCTAAGATAAGAAAATGAACTATGCACAGGATCTCAGGATAGTGCAGTATAAAAAACACAACAATACATCATTTTACAGCAGTCTGTATATTTATTTGGTGATGTAGTCTTTGCTTTTACCCTTCATTTTTTTCAAGACTGAAAAACTAGAAGCATTAAAATTCTTCAGATATAACCCCATGCATAGTTGTGTGCCCTTCATAGCACTTGTGCCTCTACAATTATAATCTACCCTACCCTCATTAGCCCTACACTATACAGCACACAATGCTGTAGGCTACTTCAGTGTTACTTACATGTTTTTTTTCAACAATCTTTCTATATTAAGTCATCCTGCAAACCAACCGGTGATTTTTTTTCCAATAAGTGTTACAACAATATACAATGTAGTTCAGCACAGTGCCTTTACATACAATTCTTAAAATTTGAAATCAAAAGACTTTGGAACCGTCAATTTCACTCAGTGCCTTGACACCCAGCACTTTCAGTCGTGCTCATATCAGTAACAGTTCTTTGCCGCCAGAGGGCAGTAGTCAAACACGAACTCTTGGTTGAGTCAGTTCGCACACAGTGCTTCGCGCAAACAGGCGATGACATGCCAGCAGGTGTTTCAGTTGTCGCTTTTCTTTTGGTGCCCTGACAACTGTAGGAAGGCATGTCAAGTGTGCCTAAATTGTCCTTTATTCCTCTGTGTGACATCTTGTTAGACGAGTAGGTGCTGTTTTATCCGTCATTGTGTCCGTTTCATTGGCAAGGTGTGGACCTCCGTTGAGGCTCTCCATAGCCAATGCAGAGTGTATGTGTCCAGTCATTTCTATTGTGCTTGGGACCCTCTGTTAACCCCTTCTCCCCCCCACCCCACCCTGTTCAGTCAGCTAACAGTTAGGCTATGTCTATTTAAGGAAAAAAGTAATTAGAGTTATGTAATGTATTCATTTTACATTCAGAACCTATTTACAACTCTAGTATTAAAATAAAACAAGCAGGCAAGACAAAGACAAGCTAGCAAGGCCTCTGTCTGATAGTTTTATTAAGCCATAAAACCAATGGCCTCTAAACAAGAAGATGATTTGGCAGCAACGCGTTCTTGATATACAAGTGAACCTATGGGGCCTCCTGTTTGGGACACAAGGCTTTAAATCAGGCAGTGTCGTTGTGGTTATTAGGGAAGTTAATTTAGATCGATCATCAACCTGTACAGTATCAGGCCAAGAACATTGATTGCTTCAAAACATGAGGGAAAGGCTGAACCTTGACTGGGACATTGTGCTTTGAATCAGGCTGTGTAATCGAGGTCATTAAGAAAACTAATACAGACAGGTTAGCCTGTAGTACAAGGGGTAGAGGGCTTTCATCGCTTTAAACCACACATAAAGAGTTTAAATCCTCAACAGACTAAATTAGGGAATACCCACATAACCCATTGGACCCATGAGGAGTACATGCAATATAAGTGACCTATTGAACAGTATTATGGTATTAAAAAACAAAATCCCTTCACTCAAAACTTCTCTAGTTGGATCACATTAGCTACGTGTTAGATAGTCATGTTAAAGGGGAATATCGATCGGGACATAGTCTCTTCATTCTTGGTTACTACTTAGTTTAGGTCTATGCCACTAGCCACTCTCACCCACAAGCACTGACTCAGCTAACACTCCTCAGTCTCCCTGCAGTCAGCCTGGTGTCATGTCCACAGCCCTTAACGTTCATTTGGAATGCTCTGAAGCCAAGAGGCACTCACATGATCCTTCTCAACAACAACTTCATGCGTCATGTCACCCCCACACCCCCTCGAAAACACAAAAGAAAGCATTAAAAAAAAGAAAAAAAGATGATTTTAATCACCAGTCCATAATCTGAGAGGCTACTGTCGAAGAAGAAAGCCAAGTTTTGGCCATTATGTTCCTACCTTATGTATGAATGGGGAACTGTGGGCTGTATTTTTAGATACAAGATTCGGCTTGGAGAATTTCCATCACTGTTGTTCACGTAAAGAGGTATGCCCAAGGTACAGACTTGTGACTTCAGGTGTTGTTTGTGTGTATTTATTGCGCTCTGCTGATCAGACACCATAGCTGCACCGTAGACAGGAGGTGGGTGGCGGTGAGGTGGGGTGGTATGGGCAGGATGTTTGGGGGGTAAAAGGGGAGAGATTTTGTTGATTGTGGCAGTGGTCACCATCTCCCCCTCCAGCGCCAGCTGTGCTCCACCCCCACCCCAACCCCCAATGCCACCTGGGGGCAAATAGGCCTTTGGCATCTTTGTCAGGCAGTGGCAGTGCAGGGCATCTTCTGGGCGTCTCAGGGCGAGTCCTCCGGTCAAGAGGACTGCATCAGGCCCGTAAGCCGCTTCCCCGTCAGAGACTTGCCCTGTGGGAGGGAAGGAGCAGAGTTTACAGAGGTCAGAAAGGTCACAGAGGTCAGAAAGGTCATTAGATGGAGTGGAGAAGAGGAGGAACCAGGTTAGAATGGTCATTTAAATGTTTGTTTCTATACCATTAACTCCAGGGCTTCCAAGGTCATAGAACCCCTGGAAAAGGACGTTGAGTCATTAAGTCTTTACTTCTACACTATTACTTTTGCGGCAAAGTACTCTCTACTCATCTTAGGGTAATATTTACCTCTGCCAGCGGAGGATATGTAATCGTTTGTATTTTTTTGTTAGTTAGCAACATAACTCAAAAAGTTATGGATGGATTTTGATGATTTTTTTAGGGTAGGTCAACCATAGGCTAACTTAAAAATGATTACATTTTGGTGGTAATTTGAGCTGCTTTGGCGGAAGTCTGTGCTCTCTCAGTGCTTTTCTAGTTCATTTTGTGAATTTCTGCTGTTTCTACCTGGGATGACCCTAGCTAGCTCATTACAAAAACAGGGAACTGCTGTTTTAATTTGCATTCTATAATTACGTCCAACCTGATGGGTAATAAGCATAAATTTGGCTGCATGTAGATTGGAAAAGGTCATGAAAATGTCTCTAAAGGTCCCTGGGAAGTGATGGAAATTTGGACAGACACTAAAGTATCATTAATGCACTTACAGAACTTCTCACTTTTCAGCAAGGAACCACCATGAAGCTTATTGGATCCAAGGAAGCACATTACAGCAGGAAGCAGTTTACAATTTCTGTAACACCTGAATTATTATTTAATATTTAGTTATAGTTACACAGGGAGCAAAGGACTGGCAGCTACAAGTAGACTTGAGAGGAAGGTTGGTGGTCCCTCAAGAAATAGCTAACACTAACTTGACGCCTGAGATAATCTATTGGTCAACCAGTTAACAGGTTGTATATTTCATTGAGTTTACTGTGCCGTGGAAGCTCCATGGAAAATGCATATGAAAGGAAAAAGGCCAAGTATGAAGAGTTGGGAGCAGAAGGCTTCTCTCCTCCCAAAGGTACTCTTCCTAGATGCACAAGTATCCTGTGGGTTCTCTACACGTATCGTCCAGCCAATAATTGTCTTAATAAATTATGAACGACCTTATCTCTAAATGTACTTTATCATTTTGGGTTTGGGTGCTGAACATGGTGGGTCCATGGGTCTAAGGGCCCATTTTCTCCAAACACTCTTCGTACCCAGCGCATAGACAGCAAAGGTTTTCTGTCCATATTCATTTAGAATGCACATTAACAGATTAGACCATTTCCACCGCACACGTGATCTGAGCGTATTCTGTCACACATACACATATATTATACACGGTTACGTGCTGTACATGGTCAAGTCAGTGGAAATGAGCCCTAATGCAATGCATGATGCTATTGATTCATGTGTTGCTGGCTGTAATGCAATGCATGATTTTATGCAGCAGTGTGAATCAATGAGGCCTTACCACACTACGAGTAAACTTCTCCAGTGATGTGCGTCGACCTTGTTCAGTCTCCAGCTTTTGGGCCATACGGGACGTGCCAGACAAAAACAAGAATATGAGATAAATTAAGTTACATTGATGGCTAGTAATCGGGTTCAAATGTCAGACTAGAGAACATTCTGTGTAAATGACAGAAAAAGAATTCTCTGAAGAGGAAAAAAGAACATATCCCAGTCTGCAAAGTGTGAATATTTGAGCCATCGATTCACTCTCTGAAGTATTCACGATTTCTCAGGCAGGATTTTATTTAACAGGTGTTAGGAAAAGAACATCTGACTCTTTTTAGCTCTTGACTTATTTTTCAAGGTTACCGCTGATGTGCACGAACTGGCACTGCTACTCTGGATCTTAGCAGGGGTGCGCAGCACTGAGCAAGTGACTAAGGAAGGTCACCATGCTCTCAAAATGGAGAGAACATTTACAGATATTATATCACACACTTCAGCACTCTACAGCCAGAGCAAAGACTTAGAGTAGAACAGAAAACACTTTGCACAAAGGGCCTCCATGTACTCTGCATGTCCTGAAAAAAGTTTTAAACTTTTCCACATCAAATGTGTGCCTGCAGGAATGGGATTTCGAATAGAAATAGAATAGAATAGAAAGCCTTTATTGTCATTATACACAGAACAATGAGATTTAAAGCCTCCCTTCAAGGTGCACACAGCGCAAAGTATAAATACCAAATACAACTACAAAACTACTATGCTATAAAAAGACACATATGCACACTCTCTACGCATGCTTTCTAAGTTGTTTAGATCTGAGGGGAGTTAAGCGTAGAGTATACACTACACAGGAATTAAGCGCAGAGTATATACTACACAGGAATTAAGCGTAGAGTATATACTACACAGGAATTAAGCGTAGAGTATACACTACACAGGCATTGTTTAGATCTGAGGGGCGTTAAGCGTAGAGTATATACTACACAGGAATTAAGCGTAGAGTATATACTACACAGGAATTAAGCGTAGAGTATACACTACACAGGCATTGTTTAGATCTGAGGGGAGTTAAGCGCAGAGTATATACTACACAGGAATTAAGCGTAGAGTATATACTACACAGGAATTAAGCATAGAGTATATACTACACAGACACCTTCTTTCGGGCCAGCAGGAGATGTGAGAGGGAGGGAGAGAGACGGAGAGAGAGAAAGAAAGCAATAGAGAAAGGAATAGAGAGAGATAGAGAGAGAGAGATAGAGAGAGAGCGGAGGTGGTAGAGATAAGTGTTTCATTACCTGGTGGCATTAGCTAGGGGGCCTCTAAGTCTTTTAGATCTGAGGGGAATTAAGCGTATAAGTATATTAAGTATATAATGTAAGAGTATGTACTACAACTACACAGTCACCTTCTTTCGGGCCAGCAGGAGATCTTGGTAAGCGTTGGAGCGCAGGAATCGTGCGTAGCTGTCGCTTTTCATCAGCTTATAGATGTGGTCCTAAAACAGAACGAGACAGACGTGAGGCTACGGGATTGCAGATTTAAAAGGGAAGAAATGTAACTTATATAAGCAGCTGCCTGTGTGAACTTAAGCACAAAATTATTACATTACACTTAGCTGACGCTCTTATCCAGAGCAACTTACAGTTATTTACAGGGTTTCAGTTAAAGTCCCTGGAGCAGTGTGGGGTTAGATGCCTTGCTCAAGGGCATTTCAGCCATGGGTAGGGTTGGGATTCAAATCTGTGACTCTCCGATCCCAAGATCAACTCCCTAACCACAGAGCACAAAAGCTCTGTGTGTGTCCATGAGACAGATGTGAGATTTGGACACACAGAAATGTAAACTCTCTAGTGGAAACCCTTTCTGCTTTCCTGTTGGGGGTTTGCGGAAATGGATGTTTGTCAACATCACGCTATTCAGAACGAGCCAATGACAAAATCACAGTCCTGGTTTGGGAGGATAATGTTGCATTGGCTTTCTCTTGGTGAGTCATTAATGCAAGTTTCTCTTGCTCAAAGGCGTTGTGGTAAGTGCACTTCAAGGCCGGAAGGAAGGAGTGCCCGAGGGTCTGCGGTCCACTCATCCTTTGTTTAAACCCCCGCAAGGGTACCATTACGCTGTGAGGCAGTCTCCCACAGAACAATCTCGGCCAGGCACTCCGTCAGGGACAAGAAGAGAGGAGAAGAGAGATTGGGAATGAGAGTGTTGCAGAAGCCATTCATCTCTGACTGAACAGCACTGTGCCGCCTGACTTCTCATCCATCAACAGGCAGGCAGGGGAGAACAAGATGTTAAAAACAACAAAAAAATTGGAGGGAAGCAGATACATTGCATTGTTGTGACGTTGCATTATTGCACCACGCAAGAATCTGCATAAACGGGGCATTGCGTCATTGTGACATTGCAATATTGCATCAGGCAAGAGCCCGCATTAACGGGGCATTGCGTCATTACGTCATTTCGTTATTGTGTTCGTCCGCTCCGGCGCCACTGGACTACAAGAAATGTTGTCTTGCCAAACTGTGTTCTTGCCAAACTGTAAAGCACTTTGAGCTTGTATGTATAAACTGTGCTATACAAGTAAAGATTATTATTATTATTATTATTATTATTAGACCTGCTCCTGTGCTCTGCAGGCAGACAACGTCAGCTCACCTGGGCGTCCTCGAAGCTGTAGCGCCCCGGGTCCTTGAGGTTCTGGCTGGTGCGCTCGTAGCTGTGGGAGTCCAGGTTGATGGAGCGTGGGGCGCCCTCGGCCAGGAACTCCTGCCAGATCTCCTGAGCGCGACCTGACACCTCCAGCAGGGGGCGACTCTTTAGGTCCTGCACCGCCAGCCAGAACCTGAGGGACAGAGGAGGGCGAGGAAGAGAAAGAAAAAAGAAAGAGAGTGAATGGTATGGATAGATTAAGGGACAATAGGCAGGGCTCGGTAGGGTCGTTTTGTATATAAGACTGTAAGAAGAGAAATGGAAGAGAGAGAAAGAAAAAAAAAGAGTGTTACGGCCCGCTAGGCCTTCTGCTCGTTCTGTGTTTGATTAACCAACTATCCACAGGTTTCTACGGGGCCGGACTTGCCCAATGAGCTGCTACAAGTGTGTGTGTGTGTGTGTGTGTGTGTGTGTGTGTGTGTGTGTGTGTGTGTGTGAGACGGCCTAATGGCTGATGAGCTGCTCCAGGTGTCTCAACAGCTTTAAAAGACTGCTGCCTCTCTCATTCTGGGGCCATTTTCTCTTTGATTTTGACGCAGCCACACAGCACTCAGCACATCTCACATCCACCAACATGCATGCATTACTGATGACTGACTTTGACCCATCACATTGTGTTTGTTTTGTTTGTAATTTAGTTAATATATATATTTTGTTAAAATCCAACCTCTCGCCTCCCTCTTTTTGTTGCGGCCTTGGCACAGGGTCGTGACAGAGTAAATTGGATGGACAGATTAACGGTCAGAAAGCAAGACTAGGGTCTTGCAT
>CM050219.1:29965000-29970000 GCA_027475355.1 Coilia nasus | reverse complement strand
GAAAGAGAGAGAGGGAGAGAGAGAGGGAGAAGGAGAGAGAGAGGGAGAGAGGGAGGGAGACAGAGAAAGGGACAGCGAGATAGACAAAGAGACAGACAGACAGACAGACAAACAGAAAGACAGAGATAGAAGGAGAGAGGGAGGGAGAGAGAGAGAAAGGGACAGAGAGATAGGCAAAGAGACAGACAGACAGACAGACAGACAGACAGAAAGACAGAGATAGAAGGAGAGAGGGAGGGAGAGAGAGAAGAGTCAATGGAGAAAAAAAGAAGGAGAGAGACAGTGGCTCTCCCTGAAAGCCTGATGAGGCTGCTTTTTGAGGACACGAGGTGACTGGTAGTGTCACTGATGATACTGCACATGACAGCAATAGAGGACGCCCCGTCTAATGACCCGTATGATGTTTATAGCGCACGGCACCTGCTCCTATCATACTAACCCGACCCCGTGAAGCCGCATGCCCACTGGTGTACAGTGCAGGTTACACACAGACGCCCACCTCCATGCTCACGCTAGTGGTGTCATTTTATCGCCGGGCATAGTCCTTCTCCAACGCCCAGCAATTAATCAATTTGAATACATTATTCAGCTGCATTAGACACCCTAATTATTTTTCTATGGAGATAGCCCTCACTGAATCGTGCATTTTTAAACCCCAACTTGGCCCATTTGCAGCTTCGCTGCGGTCCTGAACCACCAGGGAAAACGGCTGGGTAACTGCAAAACAGTTCTTCATGTTGTCTGTTTTGTCCAAAAGCCTGTGTGGTGGGGGGGATGGCACAAAGAAGGGGTGCACTTTTTGGAGAACATATGTTTATATTATATTATAATATTACTGTTATTAGTGCTCCAGAGCCACTGGACTGCAAGAAATGTTGTCTTGTGGTGTTCTTGCCAAACTGTAAAGCACTTTGAGCTGCATCTTGGATGTATGAATTGTGCTATACAAGATTATTATTATTATTATTATTATTATTATTATTGTTATTGTTATTATTATTATTATTATTATTATTATTATTATTATTATTATTATTATTATTATTACGATTGGGCCTTTAGGAGCCTGGTGGCCTTAAGCAGTTGTCTGTGTTGCCTGATTTTAGCTAGCAAAGCCACTGGTACGAGGTGGAGCTGGAGTTGGTGACTGGTGGGCATATCTCTAAGCTTTTCAAAACTGGAAATTCGAAACTGTACATAGAAATCGAACAACAGTGCAGTCCTCCTACAAAGATGTGGCTGAGGAATGCAGGTGGCGGTGGAGTGGTCGACTGGTGGGCAGGAGACGACTTTGAGAGGAATAACTACTCAGTGGTGGGACTACTTTTGATGGAGTGGCATGCATACCGCATCAATAAATAGGATATTTCACACACTTTTTGTGTGTCCGTCTGCATGCAGATTTCCCTACCAAGTGCTTGTCTAAACGCGGAATTAAACAGTCAGATGGTTTCCGTCTAAACGTAGCCTAAGGGCTCATTCATTCCGTGTACAATATGTTTGTATAGGGACAGAAAACGCTCAGATCACGCATGCGGTGTGAAGAGTCTAATTTGTTAACATGCATTCTAAACGAATACAGACAGAAAGCAGGCACGCACTGTATACGCAGAGTGTTTGGGGTGAATGAGCCCTAAGGTTGAAGGCTGAGCTGAACCCTACCTGGCCTCCAGGTCCCAGAATGAGGGGTCGTCGCTGTTCCAGGGATTGGATGGCTCCAGCGTGGTCAGGAAGGGGTCGTAATCCAAATACTGCTCCGTGTAGCCAATTAAACTGGAGGAGCAGAAGAGAACATCAGCAGATGAGTTTCTGCACCACATGCAGCTGTGACATTAAAAACTGGGTCACAGTTCATTTGGATGGTCCCTTGTAGACCTCCAGATGCTCCGAAAATCAGTTATCAGTTCAAACTCTGTTAATTAGGAAAACTAAAAAAAATGCTGCACACGGGCTCAGCATTACTAGCCTACTCTTTTTATTTAGAAACTCTGTTAATTACAATGCATGGTCGAGGTCAGGGTTAGGAGTTGGGTTCGTTTAAGGTGATGTTCAGTTAACAATTAGAAAACCAGAAGTTGAATTGGATGAGCCATTAATAAATTCTCCCCAGCTGCTCAAAAGTTAATTGAGTAATACAAGTGTATGATTCAGTTCTCTCAAAAGCGTTTTGTCCCAGATTCTCTGAGGAGGTTTTTCTATTTTTCTTTATTCTCGTCAGTCTTTCCCCCAAAGGCCCAAACAGAATTGAATAACCAGTCTGGAGTTGTCAGCGCTGGAGCATTGGTGAAGGAATCAGACGTTATAACAGCAGTGTTAACTGTGTTATAACAGCAGTGTTAACTGTGTTATAACTCATTCAGGAGGCAAACATGTGATGAAAGTGTTGTGACATGCCCCAGTCTAGTGTTGCCACCTATCCCGGTTTTACCTGATTGTCTCAGTTTTTAACCCTCCTGTTACCCTCAAATTTTCAAACATCTTTTATCCTCGGGGTCAATTCGACCCCAGCCATTTAAATCTCCAGAAAATGATTATAATTCAAAATATTTCCCAAGTGTATGTTTTTGGTAGTTTATGTTTCTTTGTTGATGACGTAAAAAGCCCTTTAAATAGAACTTAGCCCCCCACGGACACCCTACACATCCAAACAAACCTATTCCATGACGATGGGAAAATATGCAAATAGCCATAAAATCCCACTGATTGATCTAAAAATGGAAACAAAGACATTTTTTGGTATTTCAATGGCTTCATAGTATCTCTAAATACACATTTCTGTTGTTCATAACATTTTAAAAAAGAAGACATTTTAGGTATTAAAAATAGTGACATCTATTATCTTTGGGGTCAATTTGACCCCAGGAAAAATGGACATAATTTCAAACATTTACAAAGAATTTATTTGTTTAATGGTCTGTCCCGGGAAAAAAAATATTCTCCCGGGACACTGACACCCGGGTCGCTGATTATAAGCAAAAAGGTTAATTGAGTTGCCGAAATGTCCCGTTTTTTTTGTCAGACATAGGTGGCAACCCTACCCTAGTCGCTTAGGGATGCTGCTAGCCACAGCTTCTGCAGCGATAGCTGACCTCCCCCAGTGTTTGGTCACAGTGAAGTCCGAGGAGACAAGGCCGAGGAGACAAGGCCGAGGAGATGGAGAACATTTAGCATTTTTCTCTGACCCAAGGCTTGCCTTGTCCTGTTCGGCCCTTAACTGGTCCGGAAAGTTCCGCTCTGGGGGAATGCTGGGTAAAAAAAAGTGTCCTAGACAAACCCCCTGCCGCCAGTTACCGTCTGTCCAACCTGTCAGTGCCCTCAGCTACATGCCCGCTGACCTCCACCGGCCCATCTGCCACCTGGCCATCTGAGGGGGGGCAGAGGTGAGGTGTGTGGGGTGGCAAATAGATAGTCAAGGCTGTGGAGTGGCACGTCTCCAGGGCAGAGGTGTGTGGGTTAGCAGGTAGAGAGTCATGGCTGTGGAGTGGCCATCTGACAGGCAGGGAGTGTGTGTGTGTGTGTGTGTGTGTGTGTGTGTGTGCGGGTCAGAGGTGTATTGGGTAGTAGGTAGAGAGTCATGGCTGAGAAGTGGCCATCTGACAGGCAGGGTGGTGTGTGTGTGTGTGTGTGTGTGTGTGTGTGTGTGTGTGTGTGTGTGTGTGTGTGTGCGGGTCAGAGGTGTATTGGGTAGTAGGTAGAGAGTCATGGCTGAGAAGTGGCCATCTGACAGGCAGGGTGGTGTGTGTGTGTGTGTGTGTGTGTGTGTGTGTGTGTGTGCGGGTCAGAGGTGTATTGGGTAGTAGGTAGAGAGTCATGGCTGAGAAGTGGCCATCGTCAGATGGGGGGAGGGCAGAGGTGCAGTGTGTGGGGTGGCAATCTGAGGGGGGAGGCAGGACAGAGATGTGTCTGGTGGCAGATAGATAGTCATGGCTGTGAAGTGGCCATTTGACGGGTGGAGCAGAGGTGTGTGGGGTGGCAGATAGAGAGCCCGTCTGACAAGCGTGGCAGGGCAGAGGTGTGTCTGTTGGCAGATAGAGCGTCATTGCTGTGAAGTGCCCACCTAGGGGGGGCAAGGCTGTGTCGGGTGGCAGACAGACAGTCTTGGCTGTGACGTGGCCATCTGCCACCTGACCATCTGAGGGGTGGGGCAGAAGTGTGTCGGGTGGCAGATAGATGGTCATGGCTGTGAAGTGGCACGTCCCCCAGGGCGCACACAGGTGCTGTTGCCTGATGCTTAGACTCAAACAGTATGGCCAGACAGACCTGAGGGAGGCAGAGGTCACAGACATAGGTCTGGAGAGAGAGAGAGAGAGAGAGAGAGAGAGAGAGAGAGAGAGAGAGAGAGAGAGAGAGAGAGAGAGAGAGAGAGAGAGAGAGAGAGAAAAGACCGCGCGAGAGAGAGAGAGAGATGGAGAGTGTGTGTGTGTGTCTTTCTCTGTCTGTCTCTCTCTAGCTCTCTCTCTTGTTCTGTCTCTCTTTCTCTGTCTCTGTCTCTTGTTCTGTCTCTCTTTCTCTGTCTCTCTCTCTGTTTGTGTTTTTAATGTTTGTGTGTGTGTGCATGTGTGTATGTGTATGTGTATGTGCGTGTGTGTCTGTCTGCCTGTGATTGTTTGTATGTGTTTGTGTGTGAGTGTGTGTCTACATATATGTGCTATGTATGTGTGCTTGCTTGTAGAGATCAATCAAACTTAGACTTAGACCTAGAGAGGTTCTTACAAGGTCATAAGGTCAGCAGATTCTTCTCAACTCCAAGTGAACAAAAAGCCACCCTGAGCTCAGTGTCAGACTGGAACACTCAGCCTCAGTGTCACTGGCTTCCTTCACCTGACCTTAATCCCAGCAGATAGCTCCTCAGGGGCTCTCTCCGACTCCCTCAATCCCAGCAGATAGCTCCTCAGGGGCTCTCTCCGACTCCCTCAATCCCAGCAGATAGCTCCTCAGGGGCTCTCTCCGACTCAGCGAGACATCAAAGCTTGAGGTGCATTTGAGCAGCTCACAGTTCC
>CM050219.1:29952500-29960000 GCA_027475355.1 Coilia nasus | reverse complement strand
TTTACCATTTTCATAGCCATGCATTTGTTATTGGTTTTACATCTGTGTAGCCATGCATTTGCTATTGGTTTTACCATCTATATAGCCATGTGTTTGTTTCATCCGGTTAATTAACCAGTGGACTGTAATAAGCTCAACTGTGTAGCCAGGTAGAAAAATCATCTGTTCATATAACAAAAATACTTCTCAGTATCAACCACAGGGACGACACGCATAACCATATTGTTGGGATCACTTTCAGAGTGATTTCATAGCCTATAAAAACGGTATCAGCCAACGTTATGTTCTATTAGTTGTTTAAATCGTGCTGAGAATGTTGTTCTTTAATGTAGACGCTGAGAATGTTCTTTAATGTAGATGTTTCTTTAATGTTCTTTTATGTATACGGCGACGCTCATATGCTTGTAGTTTAGCTATAGTTGTAGCTATAGTTGTGCAAACGGGTCTTTGTAAGAGCACAGACAGAACCAGTAGATGGTACGACTTCTACTTTGTAAAGCTGAAGTCTCCCTGAATACGGCGCAGGCTTAAAATGGCTCTGTCTGCTTGACATGTTTCATCCGAGTAAGTAAAGGACTCGCAACAGACAGTAAAATGCCATGTAATAACGAACATTATATTAAGTCTCACTGTTACTGTCAGAGGACAAAGAAGAGGGCTAGGCTGGGTACAGTATGTGTCTATCCCATGACAGATATTTTCTTTAAGTAATGTGCAGCACTCCTAACTCCCAGGTAGATTTCCTGTTTCCCCTTTCAAGTCCCAACATCGCTTTTCACCCAGAAGACCTCTCTGAACACTTCAAGTTGAGCAGGTTGTTCTGGGTGACACCCGTTGTAGGCAGCAGTGCTGGCCAACCAAAGGCTCTTACTGTAGCTGGGCCTCTTACTTTAGCTGGGCCTCTACACTTACTGTAGCTGGGCCTCTGCTCTTACTGTAGATGGGCTCTTACTTTAGCTGGGCCTCTTACTGTAGCTGGGCCTCTTACTGTAGCTGGGCCTCTGCTGTTACTTTAGCTGGGCCTCTTACTTTAGCTGGGCCTCTGCTCTTACTTTAGCTGGGCCTCTTACTTTAGCTGGGCCTCTTACTTTAACTGGGCCTCTTACTTTAGCTGGGCCTCTGCTCTTACTCTAGCTGGGCCTCTTACTTTAGCTGGGCCTCTGCTCTTACTTTAGCTGGGCCTCTTACTTTAGCTGGGCCTCTTACCTTAGCTGGGCCTCTTACTTTAGCTGGGCCTCTGCTCTTACTTTAGCTGGGCCTCTGCTCTTACTTTAGCTGGGCCTCTTCCTTTAGCTGGGCCTCTTACTTTAACTGGGCCTCTTACTTTAGCTGGGCCCTCTGCTCTTACTCTAGCTGGGCCTCTTACTTTAGCTGGGCCTCTGCTCTTACTTTAGCTGGGCCTCTTACTTTAGCTGGGCCTCTTACCTTAGCTGGGCCTCTTACCTTAGCTGGGCCTCTTACTTTAGCTGGGCCTCTTACTTTAGCTGGGCCTATACCTGCTTGAGCTAGGCTAAAGGCACTTACTTTAGCTGGGCCTCTGCCTGCATGAAGATGAACTCCCACTTCCTGGCGAAGGCCCGCTGCAGTCGCGCAAGGTTCTCCTGAGAGATGGAAAACAGAGAGAGAGGAAGGGAGAGAGAGAGAAAGAGGGGGGGGGGGGGGGGAGAATTTGAATTGAATTTCAAAATCCTTTTATTACAAATCTTAAAAATACAACAGGGTCAACTTGCCACTGTATTCAAAAAGTAAGAGAAAATAGAATAATAGTTAGAAAGCCTACTTTCAAAAAAAAAAAAAGTGCAAACTGTAGCTTGTCATTTTCAACAGTACACAATACATTATTTTGGAGAGAGAGAGGGGAAAAGAGGGGGGGGTGGGCAGAGAGGGAGAGAGAGAGAAATATGAGTTCAGTGTCTGTGAATCATCGACTGCACAGCAGAGAAATGTCTGGTGTCACATATTATAGCTCTCTCTCTGCCTGGGGACCCATAAAATGCTCTCAGTACACAGAAGAATGGAGAGAGAGAGCAAGAGAGAAAAAAGAAAGAAAAAGTGATAAAGAAAAAGAAAGAATGTTAAAGGGCTCAGTGCTTTACTCTAAGGCAATGATCACACTGTAAAACTGAGCCACATAACACATCTTAATCTATGGCTGCTGCAGAGACCTACTGTGTGTGCGCGCGTGTGTGTGTGTGTATCAACTTACGGCCTCGTAGTCAGCTAGCTCCAGCCTGGTCTTATTCTGCATGGTCCTCTTGCACAGGTAGATGGCTGCCAGGTGCCAGGAATGGGGGGGGCAGGTTTGGGACGGTGGTGCCAGGATTGGGGGGGGGGGGGGGGGGGGCAGTTTGGGATGGTGGTGCGAGGTGCAAGGATGGGGGGGGCAGTTTGGGAGTGGTGGTACAGGAATGGGATGTGGGATGTGTTGGAGACAGAATCAATCTTGAAACAGCAGACCCACGTGTAGGCTTATGTCATAGCCCTCTCTTATAGCATTCACCCCAACCTCAACCCACCCCACCCTGCCCCCTACACCCCCCAACCCAGCCCCCTACACAACCCCACCCAGCCCACCTACACCACACCACCCCACCCAACCCCACCCAGCCCCCTACAACCCCCAACCCCAGCCCCCCTACACCACCCCACCCCGCCCCCCACACCACCCCACCCAGCCCCCCACACCACCCCTACACCACCCCCACCCCGCCCCCCCACACCACCCATACCCCCAAATTACATTTCTACTCTGCCTTCCCTTCCAGCCAGTGCATTATAGGACGCAATATGCAGTGAGTCATCCTTAGTGGCCCCAACCACAATTAAACCCCCCCCCCCCCCCACACACACACCCACCACCCACCCCCATCAGTGCTGGTGTGCCTACCGTAGTCCGTGTTCTCAGGCTCCCAGCAGTTGGAGGGCCAGAAGTAATGGAGCCTGGTGGTGATGTGGGCATGGGAGAGAGAGAGAGCAGACAGACAGACAGACAGACAGACAGACAGACAGACAGACAGGCAGACAGACAGACAGACAGACAGACAGACAGACAGAGACAAATATATTAGTGACTACTTAAGCCATATGTTTTCTTGTAATGGCAAATAAAACAATTTTACATTTGAATTTGAGAGAAAGACTGACATAGAAAGAGAGAAAGAGAAAAGAGAGAGAGAGTGGGAGACAAAGAGGGAGAGCGCAAGACAGAGAGAGAGAGAGAGAGAGAGAGAGGGGAGAGAGAGGGAGAGAGAGAGACAGAGAAGAGACAGAGAGAGAGAGAGGAGAGAGAGAGAGAGGAGGAGAGAGAGAGAGAGAGAGAGAGGGAGAGAGAGAGAGAGAGAGAGAGGAAAGAGAGAGAGAGAGAGAGAGAGAGACCTATTAAGTGCTGGTGTGCACTTCAGTCCCGAGAGAGAGTGTGTCTCTGAGGGAGTGTCTGTCCCCGAGGGGAGAAATGTAAACCCCTGTCAGCACCGTCTGCACATTACGCAGGTGCAAATTCCACACTATCAAAATGTTAGCCCGACGAATGTCATCATCCGAGTCTGCCTTGCCCTTCTCTCGCTCTCTCTCTCACTCTCTCTCTGTGTCTGTCTTTCCTCTCAAACTCTCTCTTTCTCTATCTCACTCACTCTCTCTCTCTCTCTCTCTCTTTCTCTCTCTCTTTCTCTATCTCAATCTCTCTCCTACACACACACAACACACATACAGACAGACAGACACACGTGTACAGACATACACACGCATACATACAGATACATACAGTGTGTGTGTGTGTGTGTGTGTGCCAACAGGTGCAATAACTCCAGGCCTCCCCCTGAACATCACTATGTATAGGCTTCGCCTGAGCTGAACTCTACAGTCTGCCATCTCTTCTGCCCACAGACAGGGAATGTGACTAGCATTATAGGGGTGAAGTTACTGCATATTTGCACCGACTATGAATATACAGAGAGAGCGTCTAGGGCTGATCTGAACAAACCAAGGCTCTATTTGAGTTCATATTGGAACAAGATTCCAGAGAAAGAGAACAAATATGGGGAACATTACATTACATTAATTACATTACATCACATTAGTTACATTGCATCACATTAATTACATTACATTAATGACATTACATTCAGCAGACGCTTTTATCCAAAGCGACTTACACAAGGCAGACATAAACAAACTAACAGAAGTGTAGAGGAACACAGCACAAAGGCATAGCAAAGTTAGAGCAGCCTAGGATTCACACCAGGGAACACACAAGGAGGTACAGTAGATGAGATGTGCCTTGAGTAAGTTTCCCGGAGCAGGGACAATTCAGACCCACCCCCACGCGCGCACACACACACACACCACACACACATACACACACACACACACACACACACACATACACACACACACACACACACACACACACACACACACACACACACACACACACACACACACACACACACACACACACACACACAAGGAGACAGATGTACCCTAAGTAAGTTTCCCAAAGCAGGGACACTTCAGACACCACCCCCCCCCCCCCAGCCCCCACCCACTCACACACACAGACACCCACACACTAACACACCCGCATACACACACACAGACACCTACACAACCACACACACAGAGACACCCACACAAAGGCATCCTGATAAGTGTGTTCCACACAAGGAAGTGATGTTAAACTAGATGTACCGCATAGCGGTGTGGTAGAGCAAGTGTTCGTGAGGTGAGAATTTCTGTGGAAATGATTTCCTGGAAGTGGGCATGGATGTGGGTTTTGAATGTGTAGTGTGTAGGACTGATTTGTGAAGACAAGGAGTCGGCAAAATGAGATTTTGTACAATTACAGCGCCCCCTATGGACCAAATTTTATGGCATGTTCTGTGGTGTTAGAGGTCTTTGTGGTGATCGTGCATGACATATTTTGCGCAGTTCCCACCTTCTCGGTCCAAGATATTAGCAACTCAAAATCCAAATTTTTGCATTTACCCTTATCACTAGGTGGCGCTATGCTTCAAGTGAGAGTTTATGGGCTGGGTCGATACATCTCTGTAACACCAACAAACTAACACAAAATCGTTGTCTTGGGCAAAATTGTTGACGAGTTATTTAACAAAAACTCTTTTTTGACACCTAGCTTCGCCAATAAACATCGCCCCCTATGATGAAATGTCACAAAATTTAGTACACATGAAAAGAAAGCTGTTTAGAGATGGCATGTCAACTTTGACCAAATTTGAGCAATTAAAAGCCAAGATACGGCCATTTGAAGATTTTTAAGCTACGTGTTAAATGTTCATTGACGTGTAACTTCGGAACGGTTTATCTCAAGATAAATCCTTTGATAAATTTTTGTCAACATTGTCTGTAGATGACATATACCAAATTTTGTGAGATTCACATGAACTGCCTATGACGAGTTCGTTCAGATTTGTTTTCGCAATATTAAAATTTCACGGAAATTGTTTTCGTTGGAAGTGGGCGTCGACCAGTGTTTTCAATGCGTGAAGGTCAACAGATTTCACGATAAAAAAAAAATGTTGTAAACGTAAGCATTGTCTAGGTAATAGGCAAAATGACATTTTCTACAATTACAGCGCCCCCTATGGACCAAATTTTATGGCATGTTCTGTGGTGTTAGAGGTCTTTGTGGTGATCGTGCATGATGTATTTTGCGCAGTTCCCACCTTCTCGGTCCAAGATATTGGCAACTCAAAATCCCAATTTTTGCATTTACCCATATCACTAGGTGGCGCTATGCTTCAAGTGAGAGTTTATGGGCTGGGTCGATACGTCTCTGTAACACCGACATACTAAAACAAAATCGTTGTCTTGGGCAAAATTGTTGACGAGTTATTTAACAAAAACTGTTTTTTGACACCTAGCGTTGCCAATAAACATCGCCCCCTATGACGAAATGTCACAAAATTTTGTACACATGAAAAGAAAGCTGTTTAGAGATGGCATGTTAACTTTGACCAAATTTGAGCAATTATCAGCCAAGATACGGCCATTTGAAGATTTTTAAGCTACGTGTTAAATGTTCATTGACGTGTAACTTCGGAACGGTTTATCTCAAGATAAATCCTTTGATAACTTTTTGTCAGCATTGTCTATAGATGACATATACCAAATTTGGTGAGATTCACATGAACAGCCTATGACGAGTTCGTTCAGATTCGTTTTCGCAATATTAAAATTTCACGGAAATTGTGTTCGTTGGAAGTGGGCATCGACCAGTGTTTTCAATGCGTGAGGGTCAATAGATTTCACGATAAAAAAAATTTGTTGTAAACGTAAGCATTGTCTAGATAATAGGCAAAATGACTTTTTCTACAATTACAGCGCCCCCTATGGACCAAATTTTATGGTATGTTCTGTGGTGTTAGAGGTCTTTGTGGTGATCGTGCATGACATATTTTGCGCAGTTCCCACCTTCTCGGTCCAAGATATTGGCAACTCCAAATCCCAATTTTTGCATTTACCCATATCACTAGGTGGCGCTATGCTTCAAGTGAGAGTTTATGGGCTTGGTCGATACGTCTCTGTAACACCGACATATCACAAAAATTTCATGTTGTTGGGTGAAACGTTCATTGAGTTATTCAGCAAAAACTTTTGCCGGTCTCCCCCTCTTTAACAGACACTGGCACAGCGGGGGGGTGGCCCTGGGGGACCAAAAGGCGTTATTCGCTCACAAACTTCTTGGGCTACATGCCTACAAACATTCATGTCTCCCCGAGTTTCAGTGTCCCGGGAATCGTTGACGAAAAATCGGTGGAAAAAAAAAAAAAAAAAAAAAAGGGAAAAATTTTGCAGCAACTCCAATATGACCGCTTTCGCTTTCGCCTGTGTGTTTAGTTGTAGGCCCCACTGGAGTACATTGAAGGCACCTATTAATGTAATATCTTACTCAGGAGGCTTATGTGGGAGAGTGACCAGTGACCAACCATCTGTAATGTAAGACACTGCAGCAGAGGGAGCCCAAGGAATTATTTATTGGTTGTGTTTACCATATATGGAATCAATTCAGGAGCTTTATTGAAGGCAGTGAAAAGCCCTCGGCTTTCAAAGCCTATTTGAACTCTACGGTGTGTGTCATGGCTGCTTAGCCCATTCCCCTTACCCCACCCTTTGTTGATTCTGGCATTCACACAGGGTTAAACTCCTGGTGTCCTTCAGTACAGCAGCCGGGCGCACTACCACAAGGAGCTGAAAGCTGGGCCTTGAGTGTGGGCCTTGCCACAAGCATGCCCTTTGAGAATCTCAGAGGGTGCTTTACAAAACAGAACAGAACTCCGCCAAGCTTCCATCTGCTGCCAAGCTTCCATCACAGGCAGTGTTTCCTTAGGAACTTGTGTGGATGTTTTGGGGGTGAAAAGGCGTTCATCCTCGTTTAAAAGAGAACCTCTGAAAAGCCAAGGCAAATGTTACATGGCCTTACATTGTAAGCACTTCACAGTAACCACAAGAGATCTGTCAGAAAGTTAGCATTCGGGAATTGTA
>CM050219.1:29897500-29950000 GCA_027475355.1 Coilia nasus | reverse complement strand
CTGGTGCTGTAGTATAGTAGTATAGTATATAGTAGTATAGTATATAATATATAGTAGTATAGTAGTATAGTATATAGTAGTATAGTAGTATAGTATATAGTATATAGTAGTATAGTAGTATAGTATATAGTAGTATAGTAGTATAGTAGTATAGTATATAGTAGTATAGTAGTATAGTAGTATAGTATGTAGTAATTGTGTTTATTGAGTGCCTGGTGCTGTAGTATAGTAGTATAGTATATAGTAGTATAGTAGTATAGTATATAGTAGTATAGTAGTATAGTAGTATAGTATATAGTAGTATAGTATAAAGTAGTATAGTAGTATAGTAGTATAGTAGTATAGTATATAGTAGTATAGTAGTATAGTATATAGTAGTATAGTATATAGTAGTATATTAGTATAGTAATATAGTATGTAGTAATTGTGTTTATTGATACGCATCGCCAGCGGCACATCCAGCAGTGCCAGCTCACCAGCAGGCCACATGAAGAATAATATTAACGCCGCTCCCTCCCTCCCTCCCTCCCTCCAACTCTCCCTCCCTCCCTCCCTCGCTCCATCCCTCCAATTCTCCCTCCCTCCCTCCATCCCTCCCTCCGTCCATCCCTCCAACTCTCCCTCCATCTCTCCCTCCCTCCATCCCTCTCTCCCTCCCTCCCTCCCTCCAACTCCCCCCCTCCCTCCATCCCTCCCTCCCTCGATGACTGTCGTTTATTTTTTCTGCGCTGGCAAGGCAGCTTCAGCTGCGTGAGTGTAAATGATTTAAGGTGGAATCCAGCTGGGACTGAGACTGGTGCAAGCCTGCGATACATCATCACAGGGGCAAACGATTAATGTGGCAAATGTCTCTTCGAGTATCTGCAGCAAAAAAAAAACAGTCCTGCCACGGACTCCATCTTGGAACTCTTTTTTTGGATCTATTGTAGATAAGGCCGGAGGTGAGATTAATCTTGTGCGAACTAAGGGGTCCCCTGCTGTGCGAGCACCATGGGAGATTAGTCCAAATGAGGGATTTTGCTTGTTCTGGTCCTCATGGTCCTTGGTGTGCGATTCAGAAGTGTGTGTGTGTGTGTGTGTGTGTGTTTGTTCTGATTCTCCTGTACAAACAGGATTATTGATTCATCCTCACAGTAAAAAAAATAATGGTCTTCTAAGTTATATAATGGCTGCAACACGTTTTCCTGCCCCGATCTCCAGTACACCCAGTAGGCTTCTCCTCTGAGTTTCAGATCTCCAGTACACCCAGTAGGCTTCTCTTCTGAGTTTCCGATCACCAGTAAGCCCAGTAGGTTTCCAGCTTGTCCTCCCAGTAGGACCCAGCCTGAAGGCAAACCTACCTGCACCCATCACTGGATATGATGTAGAATTTAAGTTGGATTCACTAAATAAAATAGTGTGTCAACAAAAGCCTTAGCTGAGACAATATGTCAAATGAACTGGCTACCTTAACTTGGGGCAATGTACACTAATTGCTAAATTGTGACAGCTTCTCATTTTATTCTCAGTGAACTTAAATCCATGTTACACACTAACATTATTAGGTAAAAATTTAGAATAACTCCTCCCCATTAATCATGTATAAATGTATTTGTTAAGTCTTAAATAACACTTTGTTAATTATTTGTTAACTATTTGTGTCTTCATTTATACAGACACAACCAACTACAACAATAAATATGTTTATAAATGATTTATTAATGAATAAAATAAGGAAACAATAAAGGTTAACAAATGTTGAACAAAGGATTCATTAAGAATTAACAAATACATTTACACATGATTTATAGGTCCGAGTTATTCTAAAGTGTTACCCACTCTTACACATTTGTACATATTTCTTACAGTGCAGACCTACCTGTGACCACACTGGGTATCTTGGTCAGACCTACCTGTGACCACACTGGGTATCTTGGTCAGACCTACCTGTGACCACACTGGGTATCTTGGTCAGGACCTACCTGTGACCACACTGGGTATCTTGGTCAGACCTACCTGTGACCACACTGGGTATCTTGGTCAGGCCTACCTGTGACCACACTGGGTATCTTGGTCAGACCTACCTGTGACCACACTGGGTATCTTGGTCAGGACCTACCTGTGACCATACTGGGTATCTTGGTCAGACCTACCTGTGACCATACTGGGTATCTTGGTCAGGACCTACCTGTGACCACACTGGGTATCTTGGTCAGACCTACCTGTGACCATACTGGGTATCTTGGTCAGGACCTACCTGTGACCATACTGGGTATCTTGGTCAGGACCTACCTGTGACCATACTGGGTATCTTGGTCAGGACCTACCTGTGACCACACTGGGTATCTTGGTCAGGAAGCTCTTCACGGTTCTGATCGGCACGCCTTCCGTCTCATGCTGTATTCTGGTGACGATGCCCTCGATCTGTACAGGAACATTACAGAACACAAACAAGACACGGTCAGCTCATGTTGTATTCTGGTGACGATGTCCTCGATCTGTTCAGGAACATTACAGAACACAAACAAGACACGGTCAACAAGAAGCTCTGCATTGTGGAGCTTTATCTTTAATTTTATCCCAGGTGGTGAGGAAAGAGCTTTTTGTATTCTGGTGACGATGTCCTCGATCTGTACAGGAACATTACACAACACACAGGAGACACGGTCAGCAAGACGCTCTGCATTGTGGAGCTTTATATTTCATTTTATCACAGGTGGTGAGGAAAGAGCTTTTTTGCTGCAGGCTAGGTCTTCTTTACAATTAAAAAAAAACATCTATGACAGGCAATCAATCAATCAATCAAACTGCAGGGCACTCATGATAAAATGGTGAATAGAAGTAGGAAGCTAGCTGAGCCATTTGATGTGCTATGGCCCTCGAGTGCTTAACAACATTCTGTGTTTTATCTCATTGACTTACCGCCGGAGTTCAATAGCATACGCCTGCATACGCCTGCACAATCTGACAAATCCTAATTCCTGTGTGTATTTGCTGTGTGAGAGGGGCACATTGCAGCACAAACACCACACTCAGGGTTATAAATAGCAGCGAGGGTAATGAAAAATGTCTCAAGCCTCTTTGAAGTGGTTGCTGTTTGTGTGTGTGTGTATGTGTGTGTGTATGCGTGTGTGTGTGTGTGTGTGTGTGTGTGTGTGTGTGTGTGTGTGTTTGTGTGTGTGTGTGTGTGTGTGTGTGTCTGTGTGTATGCGTGTGTGTGTGTGTGTGTGTGTCTATCTCATGGGAGGAGATAACATGGCAGTGGCATTTTGTGCCATGTTTAGATCATAACTGGCTCCCCCTTCTCCTCGATGCCTTTTATATTTTTTCTTTCTTCTGTGTGGCATGTGGGAAGTGGGATGCATTTTGTGTTATGTTGTGTGTGTGTGTGTGTGGTGTGGAAGCATGTTGTGTTGTGTTGTGTGTGTGTGTGTGTGTGGTGTGTGTGTGTGTGTGTGGTGTGGGATGCATGTTGTGTTATGTTGTGTGTGTGTGTGGTATGTGTGTGTGTGTGGTGTGGGAAGCATGTTGTGTTGTGTTGTGTGTGTGTGTGGTGTGTGTGTGTGTGTGTGTGTGGTGTGGGATGCATGTTGTGTTATGTTGTGTGTGTGTGTGTGTGGTGTGGAAGCATGTTGTGTTGTGTTGTGTGTGTGTGTGGTGTGTGTGTGTATGTGGTGTGGGATGCATGTTGTGTTGTGTTGTGTTGTGTTGTGTGTGTGTGTGTGGTGTGTGTGTGTGTGTGTGTGTGGTGTGGGATGCATGTTGTGTTATGTTGTGTGTGTGTGTGGTATGTGTGTGTGTGTGGTGTGGGAAGCATGTTGTGTTGTGTTGTGTGTGTGTGTGGTGTGTGTGTGTGTGGTGTGGGATGCATGTTGTGTTGTGTTGTGTGTGTGTGTGGTGTGTGTGTGTGTGTGGTGTGAGATGCATGTTGCGTTGGAGACATGCCCAGCTATATATAAACCCGCAGCCAAAGTCGCCTCTGCGCCACCACTGTGCGAACGAGGGAGGGACAGCGATGTAACAAAAGAAAAATGAGGCCACTAAACCCAGAACATTACCATTCTCAAAACACATTCTCATAACATTCTCAAAACATCATCTTGAAACATCCCTGCCAATGCGGATATGGACAATGACAGGGCCATATCAGTGGGGACACCATAACAACATGAAACATTATTTCACAAGATGGGACTCAGAGGCGAGGACAAAAACACAGGCCTATGGATGGACACGCACTGCATGCACTGGATACTCTTTAATCCTGTCAACATGCTTTCTGTCACACCCACACGCGTACGTACGTGTACACACACACACACACACACACACACACACACACACACACACACACACACACACACACACACACACACACACACACACACACATACACACACACACACACACACACACACACACACACACACACACACACACACACACACGTTTTACTTCTTTATTTGTGTCCACAATTCAAAATAAATATACACAAAGACACACATTCAGGCATGATTCAGTTCAATGGCTACGATGCTGATGAAAGTAGCAGTCCATAGCAAAGAGTTCATGGAATATTATGGATAGATACAGCACCTTCTGCGCCAAATATGGCGGCACACACACACACGCACACAGACACACACACACACACACACACAAACACGCACACACACACACACCCATACACAAAGACTGTTTTAACTTCATTTATGAGCCACAATTCAGAGGGCCTCCTAGTCACGCCTCCATAAAAGGGACATGATCGCTCAGCCATGAAAGCACTGCTAGTCCCAGCCGGCCTGTGCTGTTTGACACGTAAGACAAACACCACTCAAAACACAGGCTTCAGCAAACACCACTCAAAACACCACTCAAATAAACACCACTCAAAACACAGGTTTCAGCAAACACCACTCAAACAAACGCCACTCAAAACACAGGCTTCAGCAAACACCACTCAAAACACCACTCAAATAAACACCACTCAAAACACAAGCTTCAGCAAACACCACTCAGACAAACACCACTCAAAACACAGGCTTCAGCAAACACCACTCAAAGAAACACCACTCAAAACACAGGCTTCAGCAAACACTACTCAAAACACCACTCAAAACACAGGCTTCAGCACACACCACTCAAACAAACACCACTCAAAACACAGGCTTCAGCAAACACCACTCAAAACACCACTCAAATAAACACCACTGAAAACACAGGCTTCAACACATACCACTCAAACAAACACTACTCAAAACACAGGCTTCAGCACACACCGCTCAAACACACAAACAAACACCACTCAGAACACAAGTTTCAGCACAGGTCCATGAGTGTTTGCCTCTCCTTTTGACAAATATATGCTTTTAATACGTAGTGCCCGGCCAGCTGTCTCAGTGCTCAGACTGCTTTTGGAGTAGCAAAGGGATTGTAGTGAGGGCCTGGGAATACTGTGTGTGTGTGTGTGTCTGTGTGTGTGTGTGTGTGTGTGTGTGTGTGTGTGTGTGTTGTGTGTGTGTGTGTGTCTATATATATCTGTGTGTGTGTGTGTATGTCTGTGTGTGTGTGTGTGTGTGTGTGTGTGTGCATGCGCGTGTGTGTTATGTGTGTGCGTCTGTGTGTCTGTGTGTATGTGTGTGTGCGTGGTGTGTCTGTGTATGTGTGTGTATGTCTCTGTGTGTGTTTGTGTGTGTAGGTGTGTGTGTAGGGGGGGGTGGCGTGGAGGGGGCTGACGCCAGCTCAGCGTCCAAATCGATACAGATAAAACGCTCTGTGCCTGCAGAAGCCAGATGGGACTTAACGACGTCCTGCACTCGCAGGCCTCCAGGGGGCGCTCAAGCCGGTGCTAAGAGGCCTGGAGCCCAGCTGAAGGCAGCCTCGCTGGAGAGGGGTTCAAGCCGGTGCTAAGAGGCCTGGAGCCCAGCTGAAGGCAGCCTCGCTGGAGAGGGGGGGTTCAAGCCGGTGCTAAGAGGCCTGGAGCCCAGCTGAAGGCAGCCTCGCAGGCCTCCAGGGAGCGCTCAAGCCGGTGCTAAGAGGCCTGGAGCCCAGCTGAAGGCAGCCTCGCTGGACAGGGGAATAACCACAGGAACCTCTTATGGAACTTACAGTAATGGAGGATGGTCCCTCAGCGAAGCCAGAGCAGCAGCATCACAGCTCGCTTCCTCTCATATCTAATGCACGAACCTGCGTGGATCATGATATACTGTGGCGCTATCTCGGCTATCTCGCCTACTCTGAGACACAGTGAACCAGCGTTAAATTAGCCATTTAACCTTGAAAACAAGTTGGGTTTTGGCTCCTAGACTGGCACAGGCTACAGCAAGGAAGCACATCTGTGGGTGTGTTCAATGAAACTGCTGCCAGGTTTTGATGTAATCCCACTCAGCAAAGACGCTTCTGGCTTCTTTTCTCACAACACTGCACTTCCTGTGACCTTCTGAAGTCTCACAAGTTGGGGAAATGCCACACATTCACAGCGCCTCAGGTGGAGCAGTCATATTTGAAAGAATAATTTCATGTGTTTGCCCTCCAGCTAACGCTTGTGGCCATACATTAAACATCTGTCTCACGAAGCAGACTCCGTTATTTACACTGACACGCAGTGATGGCAAAGAAACACTGTTATCTCCAACAACCTTCTCCTGTGGAGCTAAACAAACTTCCATCCTGTGGTTGCTGCTGTGAACTGCCCGCTGAGACGACACTACCGAACGTGTTCCCTGAGTTGAGACGGCGCTACTGAGCGTGTTCCCTGAGTTGAGACGGCGCTACTGAGCGTGTTCCCTGAGTTGAGACAACGCTACTGAGCGTGTTCCCTGAGTTGAGACAACGCTACTGAGCGTGTTCCCTGAGTTGAGACGGCGCTACTGAGCGTGTTCCCTGAGTTGAGACAACGCTACTGAGCGTGTTTCCTGAGTTGAGACGGCGCTACTGAGCGTGTTCCCTGAGTTGAGACGGCGCTACTGAGCGTGTTCCCTGAGTTGAGACAACGCTACTGAGCGTGTTCCCTGAGTTGAGACGGCGCTACTGAGCGTGCGCTACTCTCCCCCTATGCGCACTACTTCGTTGTAAACACAAGGCACTCTCCCCCTATGCGCACTACTTCGTTGTAAACACAAGGCACTCTCCCCCTATGCGCACTACTTCGTTGTAAACACAAGGCACTCTCCCCCTATGCGCACTCCTTCGTTGTAAACACAAGGCACTCTCCCCCTATGCGCACTCCTTCGTTGTAAACACAAGGCACTCTCCCCCTATGCGCACTACTTCGTTGTAAACACAAGGCACTCAGAGAGCGCAGATACTCTGCCAAGGCCATTATCTTATAATGTTGCACCTGCTGGAGCCACTGCAAAATGTAATGAGTTTTTCCCACCCCATATGTTCCAGCTCTCATAATTTAATGAAAATGACCCTGGTAAGTTCAGCGTAATCCTGTTGACAAACAAACAAGCAAAGAAAACAAACAACTAAACAAAAGCCCACAAACAGTGGCAACAAAGACAACCTCCACAGCAATGACATGGCGTGGTATGTGAAACTCCGCAACTCCGTAAAAAATACCGCACGCTATTAGTGGGAAAGTGCAAATACCGCTTTTCTGTGGCATGCATATGCAAACCCTGGAGTGTCCGTGGGAACTGTGGGCGTGAAGCGTGAACTATGGGAGGAGAATTATTTATTCCCTCGTACAGTATGTACAAATTCAGCCATTGCTGCTTCGCACATCACAGCAGTAACTGACGGATAAAATGGGCACAAATCCGACGATGTACTTGCTTTAAAAACAAACAAGAAAAAAAGCTAATCAAAGAAGGCAAAATGGGCCAGTTTGCACACACATGGTTAGAGAAATACATCCCCAACGTATGTAACAATCTGTCAAAGATCCGTCAAAAATTAAAAAATCAAAGTTTAAAAATCTAAAGGATTGTACTGCCCCAGTCAAGCTTTTGTCACCTATGTCCCTGTCAGCATCGTTGAGTAATTTAGAAATGAGGTAGTGGAAAAGGCTTGTCTACAAATGTGTCAACACAACAAACATGTCCCTCATTGGAGGAAACAGAGGTGTGAGCCCAAGGCAAGGTCAAATACGTAGCAGGGGGGAAAGCAGAAACCTCCTGCAATTACAGTGATAAGAGCACAGCGGCAGGTTAGCTGTCTGTCTGTCTGGCTGGGAAACGCAATAAACATCACATTCTCATTACAGGGCCAGCTCAGCCTTCTTCCCCAAGGTAAGCTTCTGTCGATCGATGGTCTTTCAGACCGGATGTGAGCGAGGGTGCGGCCATAAGCCACGTGCTCATGTCTGCAGGACATGCAACACAGCGGATGAAGAACCATGGGATAAATCGATACATGCTTTCAGTAGCACCTCAGCCCTCTTGCCAACTACAATAAATATTTGAGAGAGGTTATAAGGGCAACATGGGCTTTTGCTGAATAGAACTTTCTTGTCTCAGATACAAACTGTTAAGGAAAGGAATGTTTTTTATTATATATCTTAGAAAAATATTATGTGACAGAGAGAACCTTTGCACAAGATGTTTGGACAGATTAAGTGAATCTGTGCTTCTTGCAAACTTTGCCAATCTTGTGTAATTTCTCTCCTTTTTCATTTTCCCCTTCATAAATTTGCCACAGATAAACACCAAAACCCTGAAACTCAATTTTAAACCCATGCTCAAATTACACGAATTAAATGTCATTACTATTCTGAACACAGTGCTCATGTATTAGCAACAAATTACTGCGAGAGCCATGCCACCATAAATGTCAACCATTTAATACCAAGGCCTGTGGCAAAACACCGCTATTCATAATTCACAGTTTTCGTCTCCGATAGGAAGCAATGTTCACTCTTCACTTGCGGCACGCACAGCCCTGAAGTGAACATTTAGAGATGTCATGCAATCTGATCACATTTCTGAGCCTTTGTAGTGTGTAGGCTAATCACAGATGCGATGTATGATGAAGGTACAAGCAACCTTATTTGCGATGAATGAAAAGAAACAGCGCGATTAAAAGATAAAATGGCGTCCCCATCACAGGGCTGTCTCCCAGCAGATGGTCACTGCCTTCTGAATTAGTCTTCCAGCATTACCCAAACATACATACCACAAAATGCCTCTGCTTGAACTCAGAGGAATGTTAATATGTTTATCAACAAATGCGAGGCCTAAAATCAAGTAACATGAAATGATGACGGAGTGTAGAACAATAGAGGGTCGTCTCAGAATGTACAGTAGATATGAGAAAATATAAATAAAATATAGTCATATAGTCATCACCCAATTATTTTCTTCAAATGCATGGATCATAAATGATCACTTACTCTCAGTAAAGTAATTAGAGGTCTCTTTCACCCTCGCATACAAAACAAATGCAGATACTAAATATGTGCTTATATGCTCTGTTTTTCAGACTTCATAGCAATATGGATAAGGACATTATCATACATAACAAACTAGCGGTATTACAATATGCTTGTAAATCTCATCAAACTGATATTATCTGTGCAGCCTTTTGATAAAACAATAAACTATTCTCTGGGCTCATATTACTGTAAAACAAAGACAAAGGCTTTAAGGTATTGCTTAATTAGGCTGGTGAAACATATGAAGCTCTCAGTAGGAAATCTTGGTTTAGAGCGCCAAGGTCTTTGAGTTTGCCCTGAACACAAACAGAGTGAGTGATCTGATGAACCAATTCCCACACGCTCTCTCTCTTGTGCTAAGTGACGACCTTTCACCTCAAGGATGCCCCCCGTACTCTTCTAATCCAGCGCAAGTTCCCGGTTCATGGCACTCAATCAGCCTCTAAAGGCCTTTGACCCCTGCTTAACTCAATAAGGAAGAGGCAAAAGGAGAGAATATGTCGGTCACTGGAATCCTCTGAGGTCTGCAGCCAGAGTGTGAAGTAGGCTATGACATGTGGTGTGGGTTTTTACATGGTTTCTGGTATCCTTTAATGTCCCGTGTGATCAACAGCACTAGGTACACCACTGTGAGGCGCCACTAATGAAAAAAATGGCAAAGAGAACAGGTGTTCTTCAGAGGAACAAAGACTTTGATTATCCTTCATCTCAGCATGGGGCTTTGCACACAATGAAGGGAGACTATGACCTTATTTTAGTATTGGCTGATTAATATTTTTAACAGCCGAGCGTCAGTGGGTCATAGGTGTTAGGGAATCATTGTCCTGAGGATATTCAGTTGACTGCTGTTGTGGCTTAATCACATTTGCACTTGCTTGTGAAAAAGTCCACACAAACACAAAGTGGGCATTTTTCAGAATGGCTGGACTGTCATTTGTAAGTGCTTCTTTTACCCCTGTAAGGAAACATCAAGTTCTCCAAACGTTGTTTGGAAATGGTATATTTCAGTCCAAAAAGTGCAGCGATATTGTTCAAGAACTCATCGACAGGGTGTACACCATCTCCTAAGGGCCACACAATCAGTTTGAAGATGCTGACACCTTCCTTGTTTTCCTTGGCAAAGATGAAGTACATGGAAAAAGGAATGCTGCTAAGTAATACATCAAAAAAGAAAAGATCTATTCAAACCTCAGCATGCAACTTTATGTATTCAGTTTGTTTCTTCGTAATGTTTTCTGCTGTGGGTGGGAGGCATCTTATCGGCCTTCCTTTTGTGAATGAGTGGTACTTTTATAGATAAGTACCACAAGATGCTAAATTGCGCTGCCTTCTACCAGCATGATTTTTCTTTGTCTTGTTTTACGTTCACGTCACCGCCTCAAGAGGAAAAGACCACTTCAAGATGCAAAATACGCAGCTACACACCACAGTTAATGCGTGAAAAAACAGTTCCTGATTTTATTTATTTATTAAAGGCTAAACACAGGAACAAAAGATCCCCCCACCCTTCAGAGTCTCTTGAGGAAGCAGCTGCGTGGTGCTTAGGGAGGCTGTCAGGAGGTCCTTCTCAATCAAAGCCACCCTCACAGACTTGATTACAATACGTCACCACGGCCTTAAACTACCACTTTCTTCTTCTAAAAGGAGCAGGAGGAGGTGGAGCAGGAGGAGGTGGGGGAGAGCGAAAGAAAGAGAACAGCATGCCAACCCAATACCAGGAAATGAAAATGGCAAGGCCATTCGGAAATGAGAGACAGCACATAAAACTAGCACTCCTGAAGGAGAGAACTATACACACAAGGTTTGAAGGGGAAAAAAAACCCTGACAACAAATCACTGAACACCAAGAGCTGAGCATGCTCTCACTGAGGACAGCCTTCTGCCTTTGTTGTCTTGTGTACAATTTCAGTTGATTCATAAATTCTTAAACAAAAAAACCGTACAACATCAACCTTTATAAACCTGCCAATGTGGTACACAAGAGGATATATTTTTCCCTCTCCGTGAGAAGCCTTTCACATACACAGCACTTCAGCATTGGCCCACTCACCACCCCAGCCTGGCATAACAACCACAGCAGAGCCCAGCTGTAGCTGACGTCTCAGACAGCCACGCGCTGCCCTGGCACAACAAACACGGCAATGACCTGAGGTGCTGGCAGAGCCCAGCTGTACAGTAGGCGACGTCTCAGAGAGCCATGCACGGCCCTGGCATAACAACCACAGCAGAGCCCAGCTGTAGCTGACGTCTCAGACAGCCACGCGCTGCCCTGGCACAACAAACACGGCAATGACCTGAGGTGCTGGCAGAGCCCAGCTGTACAGTAGGCGACGTCTCAGAGAGCCATGCACGGCCCTGGCATAACCAACACAGCAAGTAGCTGAGGTGCTGGCAGAGCCCAGCTGTAGCTGATGTGTCAGATAGCTGCATGCCGCTCAGATGCATGGCAGCCATATGAACCATTGCAGACGTGTCAGATAGCTGCGTGCCGCTCAGATGCATGGCAGCCATATGAACCATTGCTGACGTGTCAGATAGCTGCATGCTGCTCAGATGCGTAGTAGGCATATGAACCATATGTTCATCCCAAGCAGCCTGTGCATCACCCCTGTCAGCAGAGCTCAGCGTCACCTGTTTGTAGCCGCTCTCAACGCCTGGCAGCAGGAGACCCAGCGAGGCCCCAGAGTGGCGGGCCATGGAGGGGAGGTAGACGAGGGGTGTGTGGGTAGATAAGGGGCACTAGGAGTGGCACCACTCGGCTTAAAAATAAAATACATGCGGCCGGCTGGCCTCGTGCTATTTGTGTGCCTATCGCCTCTAATGGGCTTCTGTAGCCCTCTAGCCCCTGTGTGACAACTTCAGCAATTATTATTTTAGAATTGATATAATATTATTATTTGTTGTCTCTGTGTGACAACTTTACCAATTATTATTTTGTAATTGATATAATGTTATTATTATTTTCTGTGTGGCAAATTTACCAATCATTATTTTATAATTGATGTTATTATGTGTCTATGTGTGACAACTTTATTAATTATTATTTTACAATTGATATCATTTTTTTTCTGTGTGACAACCAATTATTATTTTACAATTGATTGATAATTGTTTTCAATTGCACAGTGGCTGACGTTTTTCTGAAACCACCAGTTTACCCCCAGCTGGTTGACCAAACAGGAAAGTCTTAAAAATGAGCAGCTGGCAGCCCCACTGAGAAGTAAAGGGTGTCGAGGGATAAGTTGGTTTTGAACATGTGCATCGATCTGTAGCAGGTGTTTTGCCCCCAGCTGTTAGTGCTGTAATACATCGTGTTTGGTGCTGGCAATAAGCTGTGTATTGAACCTTGGGATTACAAATGGTCAGTGTAATTTTTTAAAGATTAAAGAAAGTTGCTGGACCACAGAAAACAGCTCAAGCGGCCAGAACCGTGCTCTGGCCGCGGTCCAGTCATAAATAGCTTCTTGGCTGCACTCCTTTCTTTTTCTCCCAAATCATTTTGTGCCTGCTCTTCACTGGGTAAATATGTGTGTGTGCATTATTACATTACACTAAGCTGATGCTCTTATCCAGAGCGACTCACAGTTATTTACAGGGCTTCAGTTACAGTCCCTTGAGCAGTGGGGGGTTACATGCCTTGCTCGAGGGCATTTCAGCCATGGGTAGGATTCAAACCTGTAACTCTCCAATCCCAAGACCAACTTCTTACCACTAGACCATAGCTGCCCCTATATATATATATATATATATATATATATCTGTATTGCGTGTACTGTATACGTGAGATGGAACGGCAAGAGAGAGGACCCAGTGGTTCTGTTTCAACCTTCGGCAGACCGCTGCTTGCTGCAATCTCTCTCTCGGGTAGGCGTGTGAACACCCAATCACAGCTTTTCACTGCATTTGTCACCGGCAGGGCCTGATGAATGACACTCAGTGCCGTTTGCCTGTCGCCACCCTCCGCCCACCAACCAGAGCGGCAGGATGTGACCTGCAACCTCGCCACTGATGACACGATGTCTGTACAGAGGCCCTGTAAGTGTAATGGCCCCCAGCTCCGCAGTGCAGTGGGTAAAACTGCTCAGTTACAGCAGATGAATAAATACAAGATGGGCAAACATGCATATGCAATTTCTTTGGAAGTCCACGACATTATGAGGGGTCACCAACCCCAATTACTTGTACAAAATAGCAAATGCTTAGATAATATGTTGAACTCCTGTATATCAGTTATGTAATACACATGCTTGGCATGTCCTATGCCCTTTTATAAGCCTATTGGACTATTGGACTATTTATAACAAATTGGACTATTCACACCGCACGTGTGATCTGAGCATATTCTGTCACTATGCAAACATACTGTGCATGGTAACTGTACACGCTCAAGTGAGTGTGAATCAGGCCTAAGTCTCCAAATCCGCAGTAGATATAGGCATAGGGTGAATAAGAGGGACAAACAGGATCAGGCATACAGTCCAAAAACACAATGCCAAAGATGGACTCAGGAGGCTGGCACAGTGTTACAAACCCAAACATGGAGAATCTGAAAAGTCTTTGTGTAATACAAGAATCCGAGTGGCAGAACTGAGAACTGCAGAAGTCAGCATTAGGGCAAAGGCAAAAGGCATACCTCAAAAAACTCCAAACTAAGCGCGGATGACAACAATGACAAAAGCAAGATACACATACACACCGCAAATGCGCACACACAAACACTGCAAATACCCCAGCATGTAGCAGTCTTGCACTAGCCTAATATATCCCCCATGAAAATATTAACTTTACATAGTGACATATACACATATATACACACTCACGCATGCACGCACACACTTACACATCTGGTTAGTGCTGGCCTACATAGACTCTGTAACTCCACTTTAATGTGTTTTTTCTTCTGGTTTGTTTTTAGCACAAACACCTGGATCAGCAGCTGGCCGCATGAGATGGACATGGGGGACAGATGAGGGGAGATGAGGGGAGATGAGGGGAGATGAGGAGAGAAGAGGGGAGATGAGGGGAGAAGAGGAGAGATGAGGGGAGATGAGGGGAGATGAGGTGAGATGAGGGGAGATGAGGGGAGAAGAGGGGAGATGAGGGGAGAAGAGGGGAGATGAGGAGAGATGAGGGGAGATGAGGGGAGAAGAGGAGAGAAGAGGGGAGAAGAGGGGAGATGAGGGGAGGAGAGGAGAGATGAGGGGAGATGAGGGGAGATGAGGGGAGATGAGGGGAGATGAGGAGAGATGAGGGGAGATGAGGGGAGATGAGGGGAGATGAGGGGAGAAGAGGAGAGAAGAGGGGAGAAGAGGGGAGATGAGGGGAGGAGAGGAGAGATGAGGGGAGATGAGGGGAGATGAGGAGAGAAGAGGGGAGAAGAGGAGAGATGAGGGGAGATGAGGAGAGATGAGGGGAGGAGAGATGAGGAGAGATGAGGGGAGATGAGGAGAGATGAGGGGAGATGAGGAGAGAAGAGGGGAGATGAGGAGAGGAGAGGAGAGATGAGGGGAGATGAGGGGAGATGAGGAGAGAAGAGGGGAGAAGAGGGGAAATGAGGAGAAGAGGAGAGATGAGGGGAGATGAGAGATGAGGGGAGGAAGTTCTCACTGTAGCTTAGATGTCTCATCAAAGCGCACCTTACCCCCCCTCGTGTGTGTGAGTAAAGCCCCAGCTGCCGAGCTCCAACTGCCATCTCCTCCACCTGGGACTTCAAGGTCTGGAGGATTCAAAGCCCCAGCACAGCGAACATCAGGTGGGCACACTAACTCCCTCACTCCTCCACCTGGGACTTCAAGGTCTGGAGGATTCAAAGCCCCAGCACAGCGAACATCAGATGGGCACACTAACTCCCTCCGCTAAAAGTAGGCTTAACGACACTACATCAGCACAAAGGGGCCGTGTGAACTCTTTCCTTTCTCTCTCTCCCACATTTCTCTCTTTCATTCGCTCTCTCTCTCTGGTTATGTATCTTTCATGCTGTTCAACTGTCATTTTTTTAACAGCCACCCACCCAGGGCTCAAAACACAGCAGATATGTCTTTGTGTCATTTGTGTTTATGGTCTCATTTTACTACCTTAAGCTGCAGATTGCTGTAATTACCATCAGCACGTTGGTTCCATATATAGAGACGGCGTGAAGTGGGTTTTCACAAGGAATAGGCGTCTAGCTTATGGAGCTGCTTCTCACTTCCTTCTCAAGATAGCATCATTTCCACACAGTGCTGGAAGTCAGAGCAGCCGGGCTACAGCAGATATTTATATATATTTATATTTATATGCTATGGTGAGAGCACTGTGTCAGCAGGTCACAAAGAAACGAAGAAATAGACCACACAAATCACAATGAGAGGGACAAAACATACATCGGAATAACTGACATCTTGCTTACACCTCATGCCTTTTAAGTCCCGGATGTGTGAAAGAAATCTCTCATTTTGATGAATAATGTAACTCTTTTTTACTGGAACCTTTCTCTCAGAATGTAAAACTGCTTGTTAAAGTGGTGCGTGAAGCCTGACAGCAGCCAGAGATAAGGCGTGACCCTGAGCACAGCGCTGGTATGAATATATCTCAGCTATTATCTGCCAGTGCGTCTGTGCACCTGCATTTTTATGGCGCATAACGTTATGGTCTGGGTTATTTCAGGCCAGCGCGGTGAAATATGGCTCCTTGTGTTGACATTTAACGCAAGACTGGCATGCTCTCTCCTGTCACCAATCAGGGTGGCTGTACAGCAACGCCTGAGCACATCAGTTCTTTTCAAATTAGTTTCACGTATAATTCTGTGTCGGATTCAAAAGATTCAAAAGTCTTTCGAGTCAGTAAATTGCAATTCAGAAGCCGCGAGCTGAATTTACAACAACATCCTGCCCCTCTCTTCACATTTCCCTCTGGGTGCTGATCACTCTCATTCTGTTTGCCACCTGGCTGAGGTTCACACTAAATCACTCCCTTGTGCACTGACCTTAGCAGACCGAGCACAGAGATAAACACCGTTTCAGGATGCCAAATGGAGCTGTTGTAGGTCACTGCCTAAGCACATCTACACAGCAAAAATTGCAGTGTTAAAATTTCAGTGTTAAATATTCGGGAGTTGATTTTAACTCCCAAAGGGTAATTTTAACATCTGTGGATTTCAATGATGTCCAGAATCGGGGTTATTTCAAATTGTAAAAGTGTTAATTTAACCCTGAAGAGTGTGGAGCTATATAAACCCTCAAAAGTGTTAAAAATCAACTCTGTGGGAGTCAAATTCAACACTGGTCTTTTTGCTGTGTATACTTTTCATTTTTTTTTTAAACCTGCTGTTTTTCAGTACCTTTGCTGTTCAGACGACTTGAACTGATTTTTTTTTTTTAGCAGCACACTTGTGTTCCTTCTGATACTATGTGATTGTCCTTGTGTTGGAGAGCTCTTTTCCTTTTGACTGAATTTAAATACTGTTTTTAATCAGCCTTGTTTACTAACATTTTGCTTATAGATAGCAAAGAACAAATAGTATACATGACTATATACAATCATTCAGTCTACTCTATTTTTTCTTATCTTTTTCTTATCTTATCTGTATTTTTATGTATGTATTTAATATTTTTTGCTATCTATCTATCTATCTGTCTATCTGTCTATCTATCTATCTATCTATCTATCTATCTATCTATCTATCTATCTATCTATCTATCTATCTATCTATCTATCTATCTATCTATCTATCTATCTATCTATCTATGCTAGCGTGTGTTTGTCTATGGTTTGTTTGTGGAAAGGACTGTGGTGATGAGTCAGACTTGAGGAGTGATATATGATGGGAGGGATGATTCATAAATAAAAAAACCCACTGAAAGAGGGGCCCTTACATTAGACGGATGGAATTGAGCTACATATGTTAATGTAGTTCCTAATGGGAACATAATGGCACTAGCCATAAAACGTCCTGTAGGAGCTTGTGAAACAATAAAGCTACCAGTTCCCAGCAACCCCCCTCCACACACACAGACACACACACACTCTCTCTCTCTCACACACACACACACACACACACACACACACACACACACACACACACACACACACACACACACACACACACACACACACACACACACACACGTTCTTAGAGGCTGCTGAGCTGGTCGCCCTCCTGGGCTTCTGTTGAAAGGCAGCCACTTGGCAGACCCTGATTAAATGGGAACACCTGTTCCACTGTATCTGTCCCGGTTTTGTGGAGGAAAACTGCAGTGGATTGTAAATGGGAAAGGTGCTCACCATTAGTAGTACAGACTGTCAGACACTCACTCTCTCTCCAACTGTTCCTCACTCATTCCTTCTCTCCCTCTCTCTCTCTCTCACTCTCTCTTTTTCTCTTTCTTTCTGTTTTGCTTACTTAGTCTCTCTCTCTCTCTTGCTCTCTCTCTCTCTCTTGCTCCCATAAAAGGCACAAGACCCACAGTTTAACAATGCACTCCACTTAAATTAAACTCCTCCTCATGTCACGGTACAGTGAAGCCTGCCACCAGCTTCTGCCCTGGGACCACAGCGGAGAGAGCGGTGACAACACAACAGGCACCAAACACCCATCGCCCGCAGCAGACCCAGACTCCCCACTCACCCCCCCCCAAAAACCATCTACCCCCATCAGCAGACCCAGACTCCCCACTCATCCCCCCCAAACCCATCTACTCCCACAGCAAACCCAGACTCCCCACTCATCCCCCCCAAACCCATCTACCCCCATCAGCAGACCCAGACTCCCCAACCCTCCCCCCAAACCCATCTACCCCCACAGCAGCCCAGACTGTCCACTAATCCCCCCAAACCCATCTACCCCCATCAGCAGCCCAGACTGTCCACTAATCCCCCCAAACCCATCTACCCCCATCAGCAGCCCCAAACTGTCCACTAATCCCCCCAAACCCATCTACTCCCACAGCAGCCCCAGACTCCCCACTCATCCCCCCCAAAAATGATCTACTCCCACAGCAGCCCCAGACTGTCCACTAATCTATCTATCTATCTATCTATCTATCTATCTATCTATCTATCTATCTATCTATCTATCTATCTATCTATCTATCTATCTATCTATCTATCTATCTATCTATCTATCTATCTATCTATCTATCTATCTATCTATCTATCTATCTATCTATCTATCTATCTATCTATCTATCTATCTATCTGCCCACTAACCCCACCAAACCCACTCATTCCCAAAACCATCTATGCCCACAACAGGCATAGATGGGTTTGGGAGGTAAAAACGACTGTGGTCCAGCTTTTTGTCTAGCAAATCCTTTTTTGGGGAATTAAAACGCTATCTTCTCTGACAACTTGAGCTGAAAGTTGGACTAAATCCCCATGAATTCCTAATGGCTACCGCAGGCCTGTTAGCTTCTTAGCACACTTGGTGTCCCTGCAATAAAGTTTCGGTTGGGATTTGAAGAAGAGGAAAAAGAAAAAGAAGCCTAGTTTTCAAAGATTCTGGAAGAAATACTCCTCCACAATACCAAGTCCAACTTGCTGCAAATCCTTATCACAGAAACTGATAGTTAAGCAAAGGCAGAGCACATCTATAAAGCTGTCAGCTCTGACAGCATTTTAAGGAATGTACTGCCCTAACTGTTCATATATAGTATGTGTACTATTATAAGGATGGAAGAAATATCGGTTCCATGCTGTGATTGGTATGTAATCATTTTTAAGGCGCACAAGCATATCTGTGGCTTGTCACTCGATGACAGCCATGACTGCAGTGCGGTGGAGACTACACAAGCTGAATCCCAGGCAGAAAGGTACTGGTTATCAGTGTTCTAGCAGGCAGAACGGTACTGGTTATCCGTGTTCTAGCACAGAGAAAGGTACTGGTTATCCGTGTTCTAGCGCAGAGAAAGGTACTGGTTACCAGTGTTCTAGCAGGGAGAAAGAAAGGAAGGTAAACGACAGATGAAGTGGCAAAGAAGCTGGATAAACTATGCATATCTAACATTAGTCTTCATATAAAGACAGGTAAACACTGTTTTGTAATGTAAAGAGGTGCATAGTTGGTGCTAACCCATCGTTACAGCACTGCTTGTGATTAGTGGATTCTGGATGCGCACTGCTTCAGACCTAAAGGATTTCAAGCTTCAAGTTGTAAGGTTATGCTGTCAGAAACAGTCTGATAACATATTGTGAGTTCATCACAGAAAAAAAAAAAAGATTTTCTGTAACTTTCCTGCAATTATTGTGTCAAGTTCAGTCCTTTTCATGTAAAACTAATTCAGCATGAAAGCACAGCATCATATGAATCTCATGCCCAGTTAACCTGCATTTAACACAGCACAAGCAAGTGATACATAGTACATTAGATGACATAGTTGGACATCAGTCTAGCAGGAGAAAACTAGAGGAGGGAGAATCTGCACATTGCAGGCTCGTCATTCAGGGAACACATCCAGCGACTGGAGGTGCTTAAACAAACACTCCATTTTTTGCTGCAAATCGTAGAAGCACTGCTCTAATCCGCTTCAATGATTTATGCTAAGCTAATGGCTAAAGTTCGACTGCCAGATCTGGAGATCTTACTGTCAGATCCGTAGATTGGCTGGTGCAAAATCAATGTTTTCAATCTGTTTTTTTAGGGAGATATTTTCTTTGCTTATCAAAACTGGTCTGAATGCAAGCAAATGGGAGCCACGGTCAATTATTCTTTCGCGACGGAAGATGTGTGTTTTTAATCCTACAGTGCGTCTCAACACGCTTATGAACAAACCACAGTCGGTAACTTTTAATGAGCTTCAGAGACCTGCTATAAGACACTGCTGTCAACACTCCTCACAGCAATTTACCCAATCAATATTAACTTTTAACAGAATGTATTTCCACACTCTCTCTTTCTCTTGGTTACAGCTGCCTTTCATGAAATACCTTGGGAGTAGAAATTTAGGGATCAAATCCCCTTTGATGAAATGCGGAAGAAGACTTAGCTTCATCACTGCTCCCTCCATAATCTAATTTCTCCTAATTACCTGCTCCACATAGCAGTTTCATATATCACATATCCTGTCGGGTGGAAGGGAGGCTTGAGCGTCAGTGCCAAAGACATTGAATCCAGTAAAATGAAAAAGACCTGGTGGGTGTAATGAGAGAGAGAAAGGCAGAAAGAGAGAGAGAGAAAGAGAGAGTGAGAGGGAGAGAAAGAGAGAGATAAAAAGTGAGGGAGAGAAAAAGAGAGGAAGGGAATGAGGGACCGTATTGGTCTACATGTTTTCTGGGTGCTTCCACAAACCATTGCTCTCATTTGATGGAAGAGACACTATCACATGCAGCTGCCATTATCTGGCATATCAAGCCTGCAAAATCACTACGCCTTCTACGCAAAAGTCAATGCCTGCTTCACCCTCTCTATCTCTATCTCTTCCTCTCCCTCTCTCCCTCTCTCCCTCCCTGCAACTGTGTCTGCCAAACATTCCTATCAGCAACGTCAACCTCTCTTCATGAGCTATTTTTGTATGCAAAAATGAGGCATTCTGACGTTGTTTGAGTGAGCAAGGGAGATAGAGAGAGGGAGAGATGGAGGAGTAGCTGTCAGCTTCAAGTGCCTTCTCCTGTTTTTTATTTAATTATTTTTTTACCTCCACTGTCATTATGGATAATGTTCAAACAATGAAAGTTAATGTATTCTAATTGATCAGCCAATCGGAAACAAGACTGGTCGACGGGGAAGATATCCACCCCCCGCTAGGAAGATCAGAAGAGTGTAAAAGGATTAGAGGATTACAGGATGAGAGAGCTTTCTGCGGTCCTTCTCCTGTCTACAGCAGAGCACACCCCAGCTTTGTCTCTGACTCCATAGGTAGCTTGCCACCTGCAGACAGGGAGAAGCCAGGATGATTGACTCTTTCCCAGAAGACCTCTGTTTGCTGTTCGCTCTGTTTGTGTGCCTTACCCAATCTCAATCTCAGCCATATTGTGAAGGTGGCTGGGAAGTTGATTGGTTGTCAACAGGTGTCATTGTTGACTATGAGAAACAGGTCATCCAGAAAGCCAGGTCTATATTGGACTGTAAAAATCACCCCCTGCACTTTTCACTTGAAGCCCTTCCCTCAGGCCGGAGACTAAGCGTCCCCTTTTATAAGTCCAATAGCACAAAAAAAATCTTCTGTTTGTGTGCCCTACCCAGAGCCCAGCGCCGTGCTCAAAGGACGTCATAGATTGTCCACAGCGAGCGTTCAGAAGCAGCTAGCGTGTCCCCTTGGAGAAATACAGGCACTCATTTTAACAGGAGCTCGGCATGACGAATGACACACCGGGACACCAAGCTGCCTGTCCCTGTCACCTGCTGCCCACATCTGTCAAGTCAAGCTCCAGGCCTGCGTAGCGTCGTGCTGGCTGGTGTCTGTCTGTATGGCCTGCGTCGCTTTGTGCTGGCTGCTGTGTGTCTGTCTGTATGGCCTGTGGGTGGACAGGTTGGGGCTGAATGCAGCCTCCACAGCTAGCTATCTGCTGTCACTGACAAAAGCGTCACACCAATTAAAGTGACACGTGGGGAGGTGAGCCTATGATTACAGTGAACTTCCACAGTTCCACATCAGTAGATAGCCACTGCGAAACGAGTGGACAGAACAGTATGTGTCTGTCCAGTGCTCACCTGGGTTATGGCTTAAGCACTCACTTCCTGTGAGGGTACTCCAGATCCTCTCCTGTTGCAAAGGCTCATGGGAAATGATGTTAAATGCTGAGGTGAGGAGGGAGTCTCAAGTCTGCACAAGTTGATTGAGGAACACGAACCAGCAGGAAGAATAGGAGAAGAGGTAGTACAATCGACTTGTTTGGACTTTCATCATGGCGGCGACGAGAAACTACAGCAAGGTACTGCCTGTCAAAACTATTTTATTAATAAATGTTGTGTACACTTACAAAGTTCACAGTGCCTCGTTTTTAATGTGAGGATCTGTGTTGTACTACCGATGGAGTGTGGAGTTTCTTCGAGCTGTTTTAATGGTTTAAAAATAGCGTAGTCGTCATGCTTCGTCTGAGGGCACCTACCACTTCCATTGTTAGCCTTCTGGGACAAACGATAAAAAATAGTTAATCTCTGAATGCAACAGGCTAAATCAATTTTGCTCCTCAGTACACATACCAACTCAGTATGATGTTTTAACATGCCAATTTTCATTGTAGTTCTCCTTAAACAAAGCAATTTCTACAACCCCCACCACCATTACCACACACACACACACACGGAGACCTTAGTGAGGGCCACTGCAATGAGGGCCCTTATTGGGCCCACAAGGGACCTTAGTGAGGGCCACTGCAATGAGGGCCCTTATTGAGGGCCTGGTTCTGAGAGACACTCATCAAAGCAATTGGAGAATCAGGCGCAGAGGATCAAAGATGTTTCATTTCCAGAGGGGAAGTGCAAGCCAAAACTGAGAAAGATAAGCATCACAGCCTGTCCAGGCGCTACAGGTTCTGGGCAGTGTGTGCATGTTTGTGTGTGTGTGTGCATGTATGTGTGTTTGTTTCTGTGTGTGTGTGTGGAGGGCAGGGTGTGTGTGTGTGTATGTGTGTGTGTGGGTTTGTTTTTGTGTGTGTGTGTGTGTGGGGGGGGGGTTGCATGTATGCGTGTGTGTTTGTGTGTGTGTATGTGTGTTTATGGGGGGGGGGGGGGGGGGGGGTTGCATGTATGCGTGTGTGTTTGTGTGTGTGTATGTGTGTTTGTGTTTGTGTGTGTGTGAACAGTGCACACACATTATGTGCATGTGGAGTCGTGTGGGGAGAACCTGGGAGGCAAGTTATTGATGTTGTAGTCACTGTGAATGCTGCTGCCTCAGCAGGTCTAGTATAGCACTCCCCTCACACACACACACACACACACACACACATCACACATCTGTTTGGGTGGGCGTATCGGAAATGGATCACTTCAATTCTGCCTGACATATTTGTTTGTCTAGAATGTATCACCCATCCCTGCTCACACCCCCCCCCCCCTCTTCACTCCCGCGCTTCGTTACAAATACACTAGGTGCTCTTCCCAAAGCTTCTCTTAAACAGTTGTTGTTCCATGGCTATTTATTTACAGGTACACAAAAGATCAAAAAATATTACCTTCACACAAAAAAACAGTTGGTTCAGAAAAGCATTGATCAAATCAGATCCTATTTGTTTTCATGTCTTACTCCTAAGTTGCCATTCTGCAGCATTTGCTGCATATCCACTGTATGCTCTACCAGTGTATGCTCTACCAGTGCAGTGTCTGCTCTACCACTGTCTGCTGTACCAGTGTCTGCTCTACCAGTGTCTGCTCTACCAGTGTCTGCTCTACCAGTGTCTGCTCTACCAGTGTATGCTCTACCAGTGTCTGCTGTACCAGTTTCTGCTCTACCAGTGTCTGCTCTACCAGTGTATGCTCTACCAGTGCCCCCCCCCCCCAGTGTATGCCATAGAGGTGCCCCCCCCACCACCCCACCCCAGTGTATGTTGTAGTAGTGCCACCCCCCATTCCTCTTAAACAACACAGGCTTTTATCAGGCACCTTTGGTAGCAAGTGGTTCGTTCAGTGTTGGCTTGCCGGAAATGCAAATTAGACCATGTCAGAAGCAGTGTGTTGCTTGGTGTTTGGGGACTCTGGAGAAAGACAGAGAGAGAGACAGACAGAGCGAGAAAGAGAGATCTAGAGACATTGAGAGAGAGAGAGAGACACACACACACAGACAGACAGCGAGAGGCAGAGAGAGAAAGAGAGAGAGAGAGAGAGAGGTAGAGAGACGGAGTGAGAGAGAATAGGAGAAATAGAGAGAGAAGGAAATCCACGAGTGATGGTTTTTCTGACAGATGTTCTCCCACATCCGTGCTGTTCGGGCCAGTAACTCAGCACAGACAGGGCCACACGTCCCTGACCTGTCAAGAACCAGGCAATGGAGCAACACACACACACACACACACACACACACACACACACACACACACACACACACACACACACACACACACACACACACATCCCTGACCTGTCAAGAACCAGGAAATGGAGCATTGGCTCCTTCATCCTCTTAGGCATTTATACCCACCCATACACACACATGCACACACACACACACACACACGCACGCACGCACGCACGCACACACACACACACACACGCATGCATGCACACACGCACAAACACACAAACTCTAGACATGCCTTACAGCCTTGCAGAGAACACACGTCCCTGTTCATGTGCTGGAGAGGATAACTACAGTGAGGGTGAGAGAGCACTAGAGGAGTCCATCACTGCAGAGTCCATGACTGCAGAGTCCATGACTGCAGAGTCCATCACTGCAGAGTCCATGACTGCAGAGTCCATGACTGCAGAGTCCATGACTGCAGAGTCCATGACTGCAGAGTCCATGACTGCAGAGTCCATGACTGCAGAGTCCATGACTGCAGAGTCCATCACTGCAGAGTCCATGACTGCAGAGTCCATGACTGCAGAGTCCATGACTGCAGAGTCCATGACTGCAGAGTCCATCACTGCAGAGTCCATGACTGCAGAGTCCATGACTGCAGAGTCCATGACTGCAGAGTCCATCACTGCAGAGTCCATCACTGCAGAGTCCATGACTGCAGAGTCCATGACTGCAGAGTCCATGACTGCAGAGTCCAACTAGGGCAAATAAAAGCCCAATCAAGATTACAGAAGGAAGGAAATGTCCTTAGCAGTGCTTTATTTGACCATCTGACTCACACACATAGAATATTATTCTCTCTCTCTCTCTCTCTCTCTCTCTCTCTCTCTCTCGCTCTCTCTCGCTCGCTCTCTCTCTCGCTCTCTCTCTCTCTCTCTCTCGCTCGCTCTCTCTCTCGCTCTCTCTCTCTCTCTCTCGCTCTCTTATTCTTCCCCCCACACACAGCAGTGAGACTGATGTGGAGCAGAAGTTCAGTCTGCTTTGAGCTTAGAGACTCTGCAATAGCCACCAACCCTTCATCTGCCTCACTTGATCAAGCACACATAAAGACCAGTGTCATTATATGCTTCATGGAGTTATGAGCTTTTGTCAAGGTTAATAAGATTTTACAGTCAATGGCCAAATGTTTCATGCAGTTGTAGATGGGGTGAAAGTTATCACAAGCAGGTTGGCAAGAAAATGTGACAAGTAGTTATTAAAATGAAGGATTAAACACGAATGTGAATATTTTAAATTATTGCCAAGCCAAAAGTACAATGTAATTGTCTTGATACAACATCCTTGTAAATGACAAGGAGAATGTTGGGCTGGAGTTGTGATGCAGACCAATGGAAAGCTTTTAAAAGCCCACTGGACGACTACGCCATACAGTACAGTATAACATGACATCAATTAAAGTTTAATTACAATAGGACAGTTGCTGTCCCCCACTGACATGGGAATGCAATTTCTTCTCAAAGCCACACACTCAAGGCTAGTGACAAGTCATTATTTGCATATTTTTTAGAAAGAAAGAAAGAAAGAAAGAGAGCAAGAAAGACAGTAAGACAGTTCTGGGATTTTTTTTTGGGACAGAAAGAGATGTGCATATGGGCAGTTTGTATTGATGGCTTAAAATAGCGGAAGACAGACTTTTCAGAGCTCATAGCAACTCTTCCACACAGCCTCTAATTCTCTAATCAATAATTCAGAAAAGCACGCAGCCTCTAATTCTCTAATCAATAATTCAGAAAAGCACGCCATCATGTCAGGATACATAACAGCCATTACCATCAGCCTCACAGTAAACCCCCTCTTTCATGTGTTGATGGAAGACTGACTTTGCCCCCATATGAAATAAAATATCTTGAAAGATTTTGTATTGGTGTCTATGTGGCTGGTTGATAAGGCAGTCTATGTGTCATCTATTTTTAATAATGATTACTGATTCATAAAGAAGATGGATCTAGGACACTCTCTCCAACAGATTAATTGGATAGAAATGCACAACAGACATTTGAAAATAGTCTGGCGCCTGAATTATTTCAACGATAGCTAATAAATGTGTTATTACTTACCTATAAACATTGATGTTCTCTGACATTATTATTGGACACATAGGGTACACCAACCTCCATTAAACTGTGCATGTAATGATCAGTGGAGGCACTTTGGTACGGTTTTGCTGAGTATGCATTATAAACATTATGGCTTTCAGCATACGACATGTGACCACAGACGTCTAGCTGTTTTTATTTATTTTATGTTTGTGTATGATTTTACATTTGCAAGAGTTTGTGAGACTTAAGAGGATTCAGCATTTGGAACAAAATAGCATGTCAAGCTCAAGCATGTGTATACGCCATTGCTGGGGATTGACGACAACAACTCTTTTGTAATTCCAAGAACACACAGACTTCAGCTGACTTTAAAAAGAGACCATTACTGCCCCGCCTCTTGTGTTTTTACAGGAATGACTTGATTGCACACGTCTGCTCATGGAAGACTCAATAGGTCCTCAACCCCAATTTATCTCCAAGAGCAGGCAGCCTAATTACATTTGAACAAGGCAACCTTCCTCCGTCTAATGACTGGGACCCCCAGGGCTCTGACACGACCACTTCAGCCACACACACGGCAAATAACTTTGTCTCCATAAATTACTGTGGCCATGGGCCGGCAACGGGGAGCAGGCAGAGCCAATTAAGGACAACCTTGGTGACCAAGCGGACCGGGGAGCGGTGCCACCAGGGGGGATGTGAGAAATGAATTCCAAGAAGCATGTGCATCCTCCTGGACACACCTGGCTGCAGTATTTCTCCGAATGCGGTGAGGACAGCGCTATCTCTCATTGCTGTCTCTCTACATTGCGTCGTTGTGACATTGCATTATTACGCCACGCAAGAGCCCGCAAAAAAGGGGCATTGTGTCATTGTGACATTGCATTATTACGCCACGCAAGAGCCCGCATAAAAGGGGCATTGTGTCATTGTGACATTGCATTATTACGCCACGCAAGAGCCCGCAAAAAAGGGGCATTGTGTCATTGTGACATTGCATTATTACGCCACGCAAGAGCCCGCATAAAAGGGGCATTGTGTCATTGTGACATTGCATTATTACGCCACGCAAGAGCCCGCATAAAAGGGGCATTGTGTCGTTGTGACATTGCATTATTACGCCACGCAAGAGCCTGCATAAAAGGGGCATTGCGTCATTGTGACATTGCATTATTACCCCACACAAGAGCCCCGCATAAACGGTGCATTGCGTCCTTACATCATTTCGTTATTATGTTCGCCCATTCCGGCGCCACTGGACTGCAAGAAATGTTGTCCTGTGTTGTTCTTGCCAAACTGTAAAGCACTTTTAGCTGCATCTTGTATGAATTGTGCTATAAAAGTAAATATTATTATTATTATTATTATTATTATTATTATTATTATTATTATTATTATTATTATTACATCGACCCAATACAAACCTGCTGGCAGAGGTGTAGCAGGCCAACAGGCAACTGCTTGGGGACCCTACAGTAGGCCACTAAAGGGACCCCAGAGGCCTGACAACCTTTAAACTACAGTGGTGGCAATGCAGTTTTCAGTAAAAGTTGTGGGTTTTTGCTTGGGGCCACATTTAGGCACAACGGAGCCTAAAATCCCCTCTGCCTGTTGGGCAATGTTAGTATACAGTGTGAATGTGGAGGTGGATGTGGGTGTGTAGCATCCAACGCTGGCAATGCCAAATCCCCTACACCAACCCTCTTCACGGGTGTGGCAGGTGTCTATTTTTAGCTGTCACACCTGACTTTCCCGGACTAGAAGTTGGTCTTGTAAGTTTCCAAGGCTTTTGATCAGAAGTTCTTTCACCACGTGGATTCTGCTCGAAGGGTGACAGACAAACCTCATAACAGGGATGTGGTTGTCACACAAAGGTGAACTGTAGATACAGGGTTTTCCACAAAGTGTGTGCAAAGCTGCAACAGATTTCAGGTAGCTAAAAACAACACAAGGCAATTAAATCCCAAAATGTGATATTCAAAAACATTATGCCATGCTGATCCATAACCACAGTGGATGAATATGCAGTCAGGCTAAACAAAAGAAAATATTCATCACCTCGCTGCTGGCCACCCCAGGGAGCAAGCAACCCAAATGTGTCTGCCCTCTCCTTTAAACATCCAAATACACTCTTGCCCCCATGAGATTGCTCTCGTATGGCATAAACACATTGCCTCTCCAGGACAAAAGAAAGGAGAAAGAAAATACAACGCACCAAACATTTTCAATATTACAATTTGCAACCCATTTTCTGTCTAATTAGGCTCTCTGCTCATGGAGTTCCAGCCGTGATATTGTTCTATTTGGCAGACTCAAACAGGCAGCCGTAAACACACCGCCACAGGGCCAATGGCAGAGCTGAACCTCTCTCTCCCTCTTTCTCTCTCTTTCTCTCTCTCTCTCTTTCTCTCTCTCCCTCTCTGTCTCTCTGCTGTCACCCTCGATAAGGGACCCAATCACAGCCTGGCGTTATCTGTGTTCCAATTCTGTGATGAGGTTGTGCAGAGAAAGGCCCACAGCACAGCAGACACATGCGGCCTGTGCCCCCCCAGGGGAATGAGAAGGGGACAGAGGGGGCCAGGGGGGCCAAGGTGGCCGAGGGGGCCAAGGGAGGCCACCAGTAGGGTGCACCACAGCACAGCAGACACATGCAGCTTGTGCCCCCACAGGGTCATGAGAAGGGGCCAAGGTGGGCCACCAGTAGACAGAGGGGGCCAGGGGGGGCCAAGGTGGCCGAGGGGGCCAAGGGGGGCCACCAGTAGGGTGCACCACAGCACAGCAGACACATGCAGCTTGTGCCCCCACAGGGGCATGAGAAGGGGCCAAGGTGGGCCACCAGTAGGGTATAGCACAGCACAGCACAGCAGACACATGCGGCCTGTGCCCCCCCAGGGTCATGAGAAGGGGACAGAGGGGGCCAAGGTGGCCGAGGGGGCCAAGGTGGGCCACCAGTAGGGTGCACCACAGCACAGCAGACACATGCGGCCTATGGCAATCAGACCAAGCAGCTAGACACTGGCACCATATGTTACATGTCACCTGATGCTTGTGCTCTGTTTCTAGATAGCTTTGGCAGTGTTCAGTAGCAGAATGTAATATTGCTCATTTACATTTACATTGTGTGTAATGCTATGTCTAGGCCTGTACATACACTGTACATAGTTTTGAGTATAGTACAGTTGTGTTAGAAAACATATTATTAAACTTTCAAGAACAGCAGTAACTGTACCCTCATCTGACATACATACACACACACACACACACACACACACACACACACACACACACACACACACACACACACACACACACACACACACACACACACACACACACACACACACACACACAACCATAGGTCACACTGCCAATATATCTAGGTTACTATGAAAATAGAGCATTTTATTTTCCAGACCCCCCCCCCCCTTCCCCACACACACACACCCTATCTCTCTTTCTCTCTCTCTCTTTCTCTCTCTCTCTATCTCTCTATCTCTATCTCTCTCTCTCTCTCACACACACACACACACACACACACACACACACATACAGACATCTGAACACAATCTTTCACAGGCACACACTCAATGTCATATACACACACAAACACACATACAAAATGAGCCTTTTTACACATCCAGGTCCTGTAACACTGGTCAACGTCGGTTCGGCTCCTCCACATTTTTTTGTACAATGATGGGAAAAAGAGAATAAAAAGGTTTGATTGATGGGAATGGAAGTGTTCTAATTGAACACCATCCCTAAATTGGATTTGGAGAATTCTCTTTGACATGACAAGAAACCTAATGCTGACTCAGAGGATGTCCTTGGATGGGTGGCTTACTGTGGGAATCGATTGCATGGATACTCATGCTGTCACTCAGTCAAAGGGTCAAAGTGAAACTGTACAGCTGTGTGATTACTGTCAGGCTCAATTTAATTTGAACAAAAACTAGCAGAAACACCTAAGCCTATCAACAGTCATTGCTAAGGACCGTCTGTTGATGGCAAATTTATAATATCACTTAAAATATATAATAGGAATTATTTGCACAAATTCTATTAAAGTTGATGACTTTGATCATTTATAAGACATGCATTGCTAGATTTGATTAAAATTGTATACGTCACTGAGATCCAACACATGGATCACTAAATTCTATTGAAATTCCATTTAACTTCATGCACTGATGGCTGTTCTAATCTCGCTGCCAGCGGTTGGTCTGTCCCCCACAGCGCTACTGTCCCAGCGTAAAAATGATCGAACATTTTTTGATGTGGCTCGCCCACGCGTGCATAAAAGCCAATTACTCCACTTGTCCCTTTCTGTCTCCTGCTACCCTGATCACAACACAAACGGGGATTCGCTTTTTGTGAGTAAACAGAGCAGCTGCAGAGATGGGGAAAGTGAGGCACTTCCTCCAACCTTCCTCACTGTACATCAGTGAATGAACTAGGGCCACAGTGATTGGGGGTAGATGTTGGGAGTCGCCCAGCAACGAAGGGCTTGGCTGGCTTGGTCGCAGCATCCTTGAGCAAGACACTGAATCCCCATCCTGCTCCCAGTGTGCTGGTTGGCACCTTGCATGGCAGCCTTGTGTGGAAAGTTGAATGTAAGGCTTTCTCTGTAAAGTGCTTTGGTTACTCTGCTAAGTATATGAAAGCTAAGCCCAGTCCATTTACCAATCTCTGTCGCTGTAAAAAAAATGCTTTCGACCATCTTAGAGATACTAAGGCATGTGGATGTATGGATTTTTGCACATTGGTTTAACTTAACAATGCAGTGTATATTCATAGCATTGTTAAGTTAAACCAATGTGAAAACATCCATGCATTTATTTAAAGGGCAACTTCGGTCATTTTCAACATGCACGTCTATCGCTTAAGATGGCCGAGATTTGCAAGTACAAAAGATGCAAGAAATGTTGGTGCAACCTACAGTATATAGGTCTCCTTGGATGGAGCTGGGCACTGACAGCTATAACCAATCAGTCTGATTTTTAAGCTGTGTTTGTAGCATCACTGTAGCGTCATACATTACACTTATCCAGAGTGACTTAGAGTTATTTTAGGTACAGGGTTTCAGAGCAATGTGGGGTTAGAGGCCTTGCCCAAGGACACTTCAGCCATGGATGAGGGTGCAGGAGAGCACTAAACATTTACTCCCCCACCCCCATTCTTCCTACTGGAACAGGATTCGAACCTGTGACCTGCCAATCCCAGGAGCAACTCCCTAACCATTAGGCCCCAGCTGCCCCACACGCGCTACAGTGCTGTGTTGTAGGGTGTCTTCTGATGTCACATAACCTTGGGGGTGAGATTTGGAGATGCAAATGACTGAAGTTGTCCTTTAACTTCTTGCTCTGTGGTTCTGTGCTATACTTTTTTTTTTACAGTATTGGCACGTCAGAGAACGTCCACCCTCTTTAGACAGCATGCGGACACAACAAGGTGGGAAAACCACTTCTATCTGCAGATGGAATGCTGAGTAGCACACAGCTCATGACAGGGAACCCATCAGCCTGAGGGTGGCCAGGAAGAAAAAGGAGTTAGAGGAAGAGAGAGAGAAAGAGAGAGAGGAAGAGAAGGAGGAGGAGAAGGAGGAGAGCTTCTGACAGGTGGGCTTCAGCAGAGTGGAACAGCGTGTGCAGTGGTTTGCCAAACCTCTGTCAAAAATAGCCCGCTGTGCATATTTTTACACCGAGGTGCACTGTCACTCTTTCTCTCTGCGAATGTTCCCTTGATCACTTCCCATTCTTGTCTTACTCTCTTCTCTGCCTCTCATATTCTCTCTCTTTCTCTCTCTCTCTCTCTGTCTCTCTTTCTCTCCCACTGACTCATACACATACACAATATACAGCTCCTGTCTGTCTCCCTCTCCCTGGCAGAGAGTGTGAGGACAGCAGGCTTGTGTGCAGCTCAGCGGTTGCTCCAGTCCTCCAGTCCTCCAGTCCTCTGTGATCGACTGGTTCTGAGACAGATGATGTACTTTGCGAGGCAACTCTGCCCTTATTCTCCATATCCTCTCCATCCTTCTCATACCTCTCCCCCCACACCTCACTCCACCCCCCTTATCCTCCTCCCCACCCCATCCTCCACACCCCGTCCTCTTCATACCTCTCCCCCCACACCTCACTCCACCCCCTCTTATCCTCCTCCCCACCCCCTCCTCCTCCACCTCCTCCTCCTCCACCTCCTCCACACCTCCTCCTCCACCTCCTCCACACCCCCTCCTCTTCATACCTCTCCCCCCACACCTCACTCCACCCCCCTTATCCTCCTCCCCACCCCCTCCTCCTCCACCTCCTCCACACCCCCTCCTCTTCATACCTCTCCCCCACACATCACTTCACCCCCCTTATCCTCCTCCCCACCCCCTCCTCTTCCACCTCCTCCACACACCCTCCTCTTCATACCTCTCCCCCCACACCTTACTCCACCCCCCCACTCCCTCCACCTCCTCCTCATACCTCTCCGCCCTGGGGTGGTGGGTAGTGGTGTAGGTATTGGATGTGATGGGGTGGGGGGTGGAGATGGTGGTGTGGGGTGGGGTGGGGGATTGGTGGTGGTGTAGGTATTGGATGTGATGGGTGGTGGGGTAAAGATGGTGGTGGTGGGCTTTTTAGCTGCGCGCACACCGAGATCTTCTCCACCCCCGTGCCCGTCGAGGACTGAAGGAGTTGTCTCCCTGTCAGCCATTTTTATTTTTTATTTAGAGTGCCAACAAATCAGCGAAACAAATCCAACAAATCAGCTGGCAGCTTCATCCAATGCATGCATCGTGCCAGGGCTGGCAGCTTCATTCCAGTGCATCGTGCCAATCCTCATTGGCTGCAGTCAGTGGGTTGGAGTGGGCTAAGGGAGGCGGGGGGTTAAAGGGTTGGGCAGAGGAAGGAGTGAGTGTTTGATTGATTGACAGATAAAAAGTGCAACTCATCACGTCTTATTCGCCCGTTCTCCGAGTGTGTTACGAAGGATGTTGTCAAATGCGGAGTGTGCTGTCTTGAGTGCTGTAGCTCTGCTGGCTTCAGGTGGAATGTCTGTGTGAGAATGTGTGTGTGTGTTTGTGTGTGTGGGAATGTGTGTGTGTGTTTGTGTGTGAGAGAGAATGTGTGTGTGTGTGTGAGAGAGAGAATGTGTGTGTGAGACATGTGTGTGAGAATGTGTGTGTGAAACGTGTGTGTGAGAATGTGTGTATGTGTGTGTGTGTGTGAGAGAGAATGTGTGTGTGAGACATGTGTGTGAGAATGTGTGTGTGAGACGTGTGGTGAAGTTACACGCGACCCAGCTTGCACGACTCATGCTGCATGGCCTCTCAAATATTTATGGGCTGCAGTGCAGAGACACACTATGTCTCTCTCTCACACACACACACACACACACACACACACACACACACACACACACACACACACACACACACACACACACACACACAGTAGCAGAGTAATCTGTCATAAGGGGCTCACACTAACTGCCCCCAACTCCCTCATGCCTTGTGTGTGTTCATGCAATTTCTCCGAACATGCTCTGCAACTTAAAATGGAGGCCAGGTCACGCAATATCCTTCACTATACGCCTGCCCACAATGGTTCAAACTGTGATAGGACTGTAAGTTTAAGAAAGCATGATGTTCACTCAATCTCCATCCTGCCTGCCCACAATGGTTCAAACAGTGATAGGGAGGAATATACTGTAAGTATAACAAAATGTGATGTTCACTCAATCTCCATCATGCGTTGGATCCTGACACAGCACTTACAGTATATGAGGGAGATATCCTTGAAATACATGCTGAATTTCTGATATACATGTTAAATATAAATATATTTATTATAGAGTAGTCAGTATGTAAGTATATGAACATCCATTAATAATTTGCAAGTAATGTAAGCATATCTAAATCTATGCATCTATATCTATCTAAATATTCACAACCATAAGCATCAGTACGTTTGTAAGTACTATAGTGTAATATAATCAGGATGCATGCGCTAGCAGTTAGCGCGATGCCAGTAGTGAGAGACACGTCTCCAGTGTTGGGTGCGAGAGCGCGAATACCGAGCTGCCTTTTGGGCTCCGGTGGGACGTTCTGTATGGAATGGCAGTCACGGAGGCCAGCCTGACCGCAGCACTTTCTATTGGCAGCGTTCTATTAAACGGCCTTTGAAAGGCAGGTGATTGGCCCCGTGAATGGACCAATGGACTCGCTGGCCCTTCTTGCTGAGCCAGCCTTGCAAAGCTCCCGGCGGGGCCGAGGCGGGCCAGCAGAGGCCAGGCCGAATTTTTGAATTTAAGCTAATTATTTGTGAAAACTCTCCATTTAGTCGCACACAAAAGGCTCGCGCGAGGGGAGAGGAAGGGGAGAGGGGAGAGGAGAGAGGAAGGGGAGAGGGGAGAGGAGAGAGGAGAGGAGAAAGAGAGAGAAAAAGAGAGAGAGAGAGAGGCCAGGCACAGGGAGAAAGAAGAAGGAGAAAAAAAGCCTTTAGCGAAATCGAGCGGGTGCTGGTGCTGGTGCGAGTGCTGGAGCTGCTGCGGGTGTGGGGCTTTCAGCCAGTTACTTGGAAGAGTTTCGATTGGGTTTTGCGAATTCAATGACCCTGAAAACTCACGACTTTAATTGTGGAGCAATAATTGAGACAAACAGTGCCGGACATCTGTGTGAGAATAAGAAGAACACAAAAAAGGCAGATACGCTAACCTTGTTGGGTTTTTAAAATCTATTTTCTGGCTTTATCCTTCACAAAAGAAGCAAAGAAATCAAAGAAAGAAAGCAAACGATAATTTTTCTATACAGTACAAAAGTAATGGGCTACTTTGTGCCACAGAGCTATTATTGACTTGTTCGTGCATACAGCCCAGACTCCATGCAGATCATTCAGCGGTGGGCTGTTCTGCCTGCAATTACTGCGGCTCCTGAGCGTAATTCCAGCTGTCAGGCAATATTATCACAATTAATCACCACCGTCACCGCCAGCGCAAAAAAAAAAAAAAAAAACACATTTATCTCGCCAGTTACATCTGATTTGTTTGATTCGATTATTCTGGGCTCACCCGGGTGGTCCCAGATAATAAATCTTAGGCTAAGTTTCCCAGTAATCCTTCTGTTCCCTGACCCCCCCTCCTTCTCTTGACCCTCTATCATTGCTAGGAATTGGCCAGTTTGACTTCCTTTTATTATGATTCCGCAAGCTGCAGGGGCCTTGTGTTAAACAGAGTCCTGGAGTAGCAACAGCTGTAATGATCTGGTGTTGCTGCCTTCCAGCCGTGTTTTCTGTTTGTCCACAGTTAGAGGGATGAAGTAAGCACAATAAGTGTGTGTGGTGTGCGTGTGTGTGTGTGTGTGTGTGTGTGTGTGTGTCCGGAGATACGTGCTTGTGAGTCTGTGTGTGTGCATGTGAATTTGTATTTGTGTTTTTATATATATTTGTGTGTGGTGTGTGTGTTTTTGTGTGTGTGTGTGTGTGTGTGTGTGTGTGTGTGTGTGTGTGTGTGCGTTTGGGGAAGTGAGGGCACTGGAAGTTGACAGGCTGATTACAAAATCGTTTTCCCATCGTGGTGCCATTTTAGCTGAAATCCCAGTCCCCTTTAGTGCTCCTGCCCACACCTCCACACCACTCCACAGAGAGGCCACCCTGGCAAACAGAAGCCTTTTATTCACAGGGGCTAAAATACCTTTGCTTCTGACACAGTTCATCTATGAAGGCTAGAAGTCCAGAGTCGGGGAAGAAGCCTGCGACTAAACTGGAGTCAACCTGTATAAACACCCAAAGAAATCATAACTGTTTCCATTATGATCACTGCATCAGGTTATACGGGCAGTGGATGGGTGGGCGATGTTGTCATAATTTTTAAACAATTCTGTGGATTGTTGTGTGGACGCAGGATGCTAAATGCAGCAACCCACTAAATTTGGTCCTCACTCAGTGTCTTAGATTGGATTTTTCCATCAAGTGAAAGTTACGCAGACCCAGACCAGATACTTATGCCATACTTATGCCACACCCACGCCATACATATGGCACACCCACACTGTAAAAAATGATTTTGTGGGGTAGTACATTCAACTGATAAAAATTGTTTAAATATTACTCAGGAATATTAGTCCACAAAGACAATGTAATGCAAGGGGTAGAATATACCTTCACTACCTATTATTAAACAGTATGAACTGCCACTGGCGAGAAACGAGTAAGGTTTACTCAGTTTGTATTTATACACTGTAACAAATAATTTTGTTTACAGTCTATGGGTAGTACATACAACTCATGAAAACTGTTTAAATATTTCCCAGGAATCTTAGTGAGCAGAAAATGTAACATAATGGGTAGAGTATAGCCTCATTACCCATAATCAAACAGTATTAACTCCAAGTAATGAAACATGAGTAAAATATACTCAATTTGTATATATACGGGCAACATTTCCAGGGAGTGAACTTGCATGCTCGTGTGTGCAGTCAGTTAGTGCTGCATGAAGGAACAGAGAGACAAGTTGTCGACCAGTCGTGACCAATTGTGAAGGTAAGTTGACCCTATTGTGTATTTAACCTTGAATGCAAAAAACCTAACTTGTTCAAGAGGAAATCTATCACATTCGAGTTGTAGTTGCCGTGGTCTGAATAAAACTATTGTAATTCAGATTTCACGATATTTAAACATTGAGATAGCTATGCAGTGAGTGTGAGGTTAGCTATTTTACCACCCTTCTCACAATCTAAAAACGTCACGAAAACCACCACAACAACCATGCCTTTAGTTCAGGGTTAGCTATTTTACCAATACTGTTCTCACAATGTAGAATCTGCGAGAACCGTCATCAACCAAAGACGTTTGCAGCCCAGTTTGCCTAGCTTGTCAAATGCTAACTGGTTGGATTTAGTGGTAGGTCTGCTTTCCATGGTTAACGTTAACTGTTAATCCATAACAACAGGTATAGCTGTTCTTTGTGACAATGTATTATCAAAATAAATTCAAAGATGGTGCAGGAGGTAGCTCAAATAAAATGCCAACGTCCTAAAGATAGCACTTTAACTTTACTTAACATTTAGAAGCCCCAGTGATGGCTATTGTGAATGCGCCTGCACGTTAGCTCTCAGCCGTTGAATGCCTATTTTTTCATAGTTCACCCTATGGTTAGTTTTCCGATTTGTTTTTTTTCCCTTTCACTGTTAAGAATTTGGAAAAAAAAGAACTTTACATGTTGCGCATCTGAAAATATGCTTTTGTTTTGTCATTTGACAGGTGCTGACCTCCTCTAACTGGGCTACAGGCGTTGATGAACCCATCTCTGAGTATTTTTTTCACATCATCATCTCTGGTTGCTTAATTAAAAACAAACTTACATTTAATGTCTCTTCTGTGTCTGGTCAGTTATTTTATTCTAATAATAATACCACTACTAATAATTAATAATTATAAAATGATAAATAAATAGTAATACTAAGAGATTATATTAAAAAGGGTTTATTTTACCCAATTTTTATGAATAGTATTCCTTTGAGATACTGAGTAAAGACCATGTGATTTTTTTTAGTGTGTCATAGCTGCTGAAATTGGCTTATCTTTACTCAAAAATATGGGGTTAAATGTACTCAAATGGAGTGAGTGCAAATTGTTACCTCAATTTTATTGAGTAAATTCTATAGGTTGTTTTTTATAGTGCACACCACATCTATGCCACACCTACACCAGACTTATGCCACACCCACACCATACCTATGCCACACCCACACCATACCTATGCCACACCCATGCCATACATATGCCACACCCACGCCATCCCTATGCCACATCCACTCCATACATATGCCACAACCCCTCCATACTTATGTCACACCCACACCGTACATATGCCACACCCACACCATACATATGCTACATCAATGCCATACCTATACCACACCCATACCATACCTATGCCACCCCCCATACTTATGCCACACCCACACCATACATATGCCACACCCACACCATACATATGCCACACCCACACCATAACAATGCCACACCCATACCATACCTATGCCACCCCCCATACTTATGCCACACCCACACCATACATATGCCACACCCACACCATACCACTGCCACACCCACGCCATACCTATGCCACACCCATACCATACCTGTGCCACACCCACATCATACCTATGCCACACCCACACCATATGTATGTCACACCCACAACATACATATGTCACACCCACACCATACCTGTGCCACACCCACATCATACCTATGCCACACCCACACCATATGTATGCCACATGAATGCCATACCTATGCCATAGTCATGCTAGATCAGTGCCAATATGGTGCCAAAATTGTGCCAAATCAAGGCACTGAAGTCTGCTGCACCTCTGGTGACTCTCATTAAAATGTCCACTTCTGTAATCAAGTCAACACTCAGTCTCTTGTTTGTATTTTCCCATCAAGGAGAGCGAATCTGTCGATTGGTTCAGCCTCGCTGCACAGCACATCCACTCGTTAAAGGGAACCCACGTCCTCGACTCCTCAGGTTCATATTCCCACACATGGCTCATCAAGGCTACTGGTACCCCAACCCCAGGCTTAGCCATCTCTGCCTGTGGGAGCCTTCGTTATCAGCTCATCCAAGGATTCTCAGTGATGAGCATTACACAGATGTACACGGCCGATGAGAGTAAGCTAATCAGAGTAGCTGATTAGCAGAATGCAAACAGGATTAAGATATTAATCCTCTGTTTGTTTCTCTATTCTGTGATCGCATCAGTTCTAGTCAGACCCAAAAACCCTGTCTTGTTTGTGAAATAGAGAAACACGTTGAGCAGTGAATGGATCCAAAGGGAGCAAGGACGCCTGTAGAGTGCACAAGAAATGAGCCACATCTTAAGCTAATCAGGTTTACAACTTAAGTGCTCCACGTCTAAAATGTCTTAAAGCATCAGTGATATATAAATTATTCATGCTGAAAGCAGGAAGACATTTCTGTCACACACACACAGACACACACACATACACACACACACACACACACGCACACACACACACACATACACACACAAACACACACACACACACGCACACACACACAAACACACACATACAAAATAGAAATTTCACAACAACAAAAAAACAAACTCTTTTGTCCCCGTGGCTCCCTGCCATCAATAAATACATCAAGTTCACACAGCTTACATCACGGCGCTCTTAACAATTTCAGTAGAACCACCCCTATGACAAGCACACCCTCAAACAACACACAAAAATCAAACAACAAAAGCAACACTGCCTCACAGGATATCACTCTCGCAGGTCAATGCACATTTGCCTGGAAATCCTCCAATCAGGGTACCAGACTCGTCCCATGGGGCATTCTGGGAGTCAACTGCTGCTCATTAGAGTCCAGGCACTTCCTTAGCATCTAGAAGCGAGCCTGCCTTTGCTCTCTCTCTCTGGCCGCTATTGACTAGGCGATGATCACTCAGTGCTATTTCCTGTCAGACAAACGGGAGTGCTCTGTGAATGCTTTTCCCACTGGCATCTGGGGATGTTGACAGAGAAGCAAGCAGGACTAGAACTTGGGGTTTTGTGATTTTGATTTGAGTGTGTGTGTGTTGGTGGAGGGGGGGGGGGGGGGGGTACGTTTGTGTGTGTGTTGTGCTGTGTGTCTGCATGAAATGTCCTGTTCATGTATGTATGTGTGTCTTTTCCAACCATGTCAGAGAGAGAGAGAGGAAGAGTGAAAGAGAGAGAGGATGAGTGAGAGAGAATAAGTTCCTCTGGGGAATGTGCAGTGTATGATGTGCGTCCTTTGTGTGTGCTTATGTTTGTGCCTACATGTAGTAATTGTGTGTGTGTGTGTGTGTGTGTGTGTGTGTCTGTGTGTATGTAATTGTGTGTGTGTTGTGTTGTGTGTGTGTGTGTGTCTGTGTGTATGTAATTGTGTGTGTGTGTGTGTGTGTGTCTGTGTGTATGTAATTGTGTGTGTGTGTGTGTGTGTCTGTGTGTATGTAATTGTGTGTGTGTGTGTGTGTGTGTGTGTCTGTGTGTATGTAATTGTGTGTGTGTTGTGTTGTGTGTGTGTGTCTGTGTCTGTGTGTATGTAATTGTGTGTGTGTGTGTGTGTTTGTGTGTGTATGTAATTCTGTGTGTGTGTGTGTCTGTGTGTATGTAATTGTGTGTGTGTATGTAATTGTGTGTGTGTGTGTGTCTGTGTGTATGTAATTGTGTGTGTGTGTGTGTGTATGTAATTGTGTGTGTGTTGTGTTGTGTGTGCATGTGTGTGTGTCTGTGTGTATGTAATTGTGTGTGTGTTGTGTTGTGTGTGCATGTGTGTGTCTGTGCACCTTTCCAAACCATTGATGAACAGAGTGCATGAGAGAGACACCGAGAGAGAGAGATGGAGAGAGAGACAGACAGAAAGAGTGAGAGAGAGAGAGAAAGAGTGAGAGTGAACAATCGCACCAAATTGACTGCAGGGGAAGGTGCTCGCCACCCATGAAAATGTATTATTGAAATTCTCCACTCTCTCCCAAAAAGCTCTACTCATTTTGTGTGGCAGCTAAGAAAAATAGCTTCTGCCTTTTGTTCAGCCTCAGGGCAATAACATGAAGAACAAAAAAAAACCCACACCCCCTTCTCTTGCCTTCTCTGCACTGGCAGGAGTTTGCCGAGGGCATCCTATCCGATCCTATCTCTGCGAGAATCTCCTGGCCCTAAAAGTAGCTCATGGAGATTAGTCACTGTCTTCCACAGCGAAAGACAGGAGCAAAGCTAACCGTGCTGGCAGGTCTCACTGTTTTTAATGCACATGCTAGCAAGACATAAGGTGTGTAAGGCGTGTGTTTCTGTGTATGGGTGTGTGTGGTGTGTGTGTGAGAGTGAACGTTTGTCTGTGAGTGTGTGTGTGTGTGTGTGTGTGTGTGTGTGTGTGTGTGTGTGTGTGTCTGAGAGAGAGAGAAAGATAAGCGAGACTGAGGGAAAAAGTGGTGTGAAATAGAGAGAAAGCGGGAGAGAGAGAGAGAGAGAGAGAGAGAGAGAGAGAGAGAGAGAGAGAGAGATACAGAAGAGAGAGAGAGAGAGAGAGAGAGATACAGAAGAGAGAGAGAGAGAGAGAGAGAGAGAGATACAGAAGAGAGAGAGAGAGAGAGAGAGAGAGAGAGAGAGAGAGAGAGAGAGAGAGAGAGAGAGAGAGAGAGTAGTTTGCTTTGGCAACAGTGACTTTCTGCATTCGTGCCAATAAAGCACAATTTGATTCGATTTGATTTGAGAGAGAGAGAGAGGGAGAGACAGAGAGAGAGAGAGAGAGAGAGAGAGAGGGAGAGACAGAGAGAGAGAGAGAGAGAGAGAGAGAGAGAGAGACAGAGAGAGAGAGAGAGAGAGAGAGAGAGTAGTTGGCTTTGGCAACAGTGACTTTCTGCATTCGTGCCAATAAAGCACAATTTGATTCGATTTGATTTGAGAGAGAGAGAGAGGGAGAGACAGAGAGAGAGAGACAGAGAGAGAGAGGAAGAGACAGAGAGAGAGAGAGAGAGAGAGAGAGAGAGAGAGAGAGAGAGAGAGAGAGAGAGAGAGAGAGTAGTTTGCTTTGGCAACAGTGACTTTCTGCATTCGTGCCAATAAAGCACAATTTGATTCGATTTGATTTGGGAGAGAGAGAGAGGGAGAGACAGAGAGAGAGAGAGAGAGAGAGAGGGAGAGACAGAGAGAGAGAGAGAGAGAGAGAGAGAGAGAGAGAGAGAGAGAGAGAGAGACAGACAGACAGACAGACAGACTAAGAGAGGGAATAATGGAGTGGGGTCTGGCAGAAAGGAGAGGGATAGTATTTCGGCGGGCTCTTAATGGGGGCCATTGATGGAGGGGGGAGGGAATCTATAAAATCTATAGCTATCAGAGAGAAGAGCCCGCACCTGCTTATTCACACAGCAGAGTCCGTGAAGCAGAGTCTGAGTCACCCCATTAACACTACTCACACAGACAGAGAGAGAGAGAGAGAGAGGGAAGGAGAAAGGAAGAAAATGAAAAGAGGTTGATACAAATGAATAGTAGAAGGAAAGATGAAAGGATGAGGCCAAACAAGAGACAGAGAGTAAGAGAAATGCAGTCTTCATTGTTCTTTCTACGGACATGTCTGCATTCCTCTGTTCACCTCAGAGAGAGGGAGAGGGGAAGAGAGAGAGAGAGGGGGAAGAGAGAGAGAGAGAGGGGGAAGGAGAAAGGAGTAAAATGAAAAGAGGTTGATACAAATGAATAGTGGAGTGAAAGATGAAAGGATGAGGTCACACAAAAGAAACAGACAGTAAGACAAATGCAGATAGATAGATAGATAGATAGATAGATAGATAGATAGATAGATAGATAGATAGATAGATAGATAGATAGATAGATAGATAGATAGATAGATAGATAGATAGATAGATAGATAGATAGATAGATAGATAGATAGAGAACTGAATTAAACACACACACCAGGGTGTCTATTAGGCCGTGGTTGTGTTGGTGTTGGTTGGAGTGATGTTTATTCCTGAAGTGTTCAAGGGTCTTATTTTGTTTGTGAGAAAGGGCTGCTAAGCTTGAGTATGACTCTCAAGCTCATTGCAGGACAGTTGACAGTCCTGCAGACGCAAACGTACACACACACACACACACACACACACACACACACACACACACACACACACACACACACACACACACACACGCACACATACCCATACACATGCAGGCATGCATACACACACGCATGCACACACGCACACACACACACGCATACACACAGACACGCGCGCACACACACACACACACACACACACACACACACACACACACACACACACACACACACACACACACACACAAGCCCCCATAACTCCCCTCATCTGTCATCTATTCTTTCCCCACAGGAGATAATGGCCGACCTCTGAGTAACGCAGCTCCTAATGATCTTTCAGACTCCATCTCAGCTCTGTCTCTCTCTCTCTATCTTTCTCTCTCCCTCTCTCTCTCTCCCTCCCTCTCTCTCTATCTCCCTCTCTCTTTCTCTCTCCATCAGTCCCTTCCTCATCCCTCTCTCCTCAGCCGCACTGGCTGGCCGGGCTAATTCATCCATCCATCTCCGTCTAAATTATTTATCTGCCACCCATGCCTGTCTTTCCGGCACTTTCTCTATGATTACCCCCATTACCACCACCACCACCACCCCACACACACACCCCCCACACACACACCCCACACACACACCCCACATACACACCCCTCATACACACCCCACATACACACCCTACCACAGATACACACCCCACATACACACCCCATCCCACATACACACCCCACATAAACACCCCACCCCACATACACACACCTCATACACACCCCACATACACACCCCACATACACACCCTACCCACACACACACCACACACACACACCCCACCCCACATACACACCCCACCCCACATACACACCCCACCACTACACACCCCACACACACACACTACCCACATACACACCCCTCCCACATACACACCCCACATACACACCCTACCGCAGATACACACCCCACACACACACCCTACCCCACATACACACCCCACATACACACCACACCACTACACACCCCACACACACACCCACCCCACATACACACCCCACCCCACATACACACCCCACCACTACACACCCCACACACACACCCTACCCACATACACACCCCTCCCACATACACACCCCACATACACACCCCACCCCACATACACACCCCACACACACCCCACATACACACCCCACACACACACCCCACATACACACCCTACCGCAGATACACACCCATGCCTGTCTTTCCTGCCCCTCACCACCACCCCACCCCACATACACACCACACCACTACACACCCCACACACACACCCACCCCACATACACACCCCACATACACACCCCACCCCACATACACACCCCACACACACACCACACCACTACACACCCCACATACACACCACACCACTACACACCCCACACACACACCACACCACTACACACCCCACACACACACCCACCCCACATACACACCCCACATACACACCCCACCCCACATACACACCCCACATACACACCCCACCCCACATACACACCCCACATACACACCCCACCCCACATACACACCCCACACACACACCCCACATACACACCCCACATACACACCCTACCGCAGATACACACCCCACACACACCCCACGTACACACCCCACACACACCCCACATACACACCTCACCCACATACACACCCCACATACACACCCTACCCACATACACACCCCACCTCACCACCCTACCCACATACACACCCCACATACACACCCCACCCCACATACACATCCCGCCCCTTACCACCACCCCACCCCACATACACACCCCACATACACACCCCACACACACACCCCACACACACACCCCTCATACACACCCCTCATACACACCCCTCATACACACCCCACATACACACCCTACCGCAGAAACACACCCCTTCCACATACACACACCACACACACCTCACATACACACCCCACCCACATACACACCCTACCGCAGATACACACCCATGCCTGTCTTTCCTGCCCCTTACCACCACCCCACATACACACCACACCACACCACTACACACACACACCCCACACACCACACCACTACACACCCCACACACACACCACACCACTACACACCCCACACACACACCACACCACTACACACCCCACACACACACCACACCACTACACACCCCACACACACACCACACCACTACACACCCCACATACACACCCCACCCCACATACACACCCCACATACACACCCCACCCCACATACACACCCCACACACCCTACCCCACATACACACCCCACATACACACCCCACATACACACCCTACCCCACATACACACCCCACATACACACCCTACCGCAGATACACACCCCACACACACCCCACGTACACACCCCACACACACCCCACATACACACCTCACCCACATACACACCCCACATACACACCCTACCCACATACACACCCCACACACCCTACCCCACATACACACCCCACATACACACCCCACACACCCTACCCCACATACACACCACACCCCACATACACACCCCACACACCCTACCCCACATACACACCCCACATACACACCCCACACACCCTACCCCACATACACACCACACCCCACATACACACCCCACACACCCTACCCCACATACACACCCTACCCACATACACACTCTACCCACATACACACTCTACCCCACCTCACCACCCCACCCCACATACACACCCATCCCTGTCTTTCCAGCAATTTCTCTATGATTACTGCCCCTTACCACCACCACCCCACCCCACATACACACCCCCGCTCTATACCACCACCCCACCCCACCTCACTTACACAACACCCCCACCCCGCCAGATCCCACTCCATCTTCCTCTGTCACTCCCTCTCGTCCTATTGCATTTTCGTCTCATTTGCTGGTATTTTAACACTGAGGAGCAACTACACACCACCAAGGGGCCAGTGCGGGAGGTACTACTGTAAGTTGACGCGCAAACATTTCTGCGTTCGAAAGTCTTCGTTTATTAATAAGTCAGTAAAAATCCACGGTACATGATTAAAACAAATAAAGTTCAAAGACCTCCAACCATGCAGTGGCAGTGGACAACAGAGCCAGGTAAAATATTAGAAATGTCTGAAGCATATGAGAAGTGCGTTACATGTGGTCAACGAAGATGTGCTCCCCCTCCTAAGCCCTTCTGCCTCCCTACCAGTGCCCAGGTGCCTGTATTCCAAACCCATCAAACCCATCGCTGCACCCTGTGCTCACATCAGCACCAAACTAAAAGCAAACAGAGAGCAAGGCATACATGTATGGCCGCTACAAACATATGACACCATTAACATTCACTTTAATGTGCTTTACTATAACCTTTACTTTAATGTGCTTTACTATAACCTTTACTTTAATGTGCTTTACTATAACCTTTACTTTAATGTGCTTTACTATAACCTTTACTTTAATGTGCTTTACTATAACCTTTACTTTAATGTGCTTTACTATAACCTTTACTTTAATGTGCTTTACTATAACCTTTACTTGAATGTGCTTTACTATAACCTTTACTTGAATGTGCTTTACTATAACCTTTACTTTAATGTGCTTTACTATAACCTTTACTTTAATGTGCTTTACTGTAACCTTTACTTTAATGTGCTTTACTATAACCTTTACTTTAATGTGCTTTACTATAACCTTTACTTTAATGTGCTTTACTATAACCTTTACTTTAATGTGCTTTACTATAACCTTTACTTTAATGTGCTTTACTATAACCTTTACTTTAATGCAGGGCTTTGAACCGGTTCAAGGAACGAAAACGAAAACCGGAAACTTTTAGCATTTTGCTTGGAACAGAAACAAAACCAGAAACTTTATAATTTTTTTTGTTCCGGAACAGAAACGCTTATTTAAAAATAATGGTAACCGGTTAATACCGGTTTATTTCGTTCTTTTAAAATTCTGTATAGTCTAGAATCAAAGTCATTCGTCTCCTAACCTAACATCTATGGTAGCCTACAATGACCCAATGAGGTTCACTTCCAGTGACGTTCAAGATAGACGTTCATTGATTGAGAGGGCGGGAAGACCGTCATCAGATGTATGGGGAAAATTAGTTTTAGACACAATATCAATAGGATATATTTGCCTTGCGAATATTAAATCGACTGTCTATGCTTTTGTGACAAGGGTGTGGTGTAGAATTTGGTATTTTTTTGTTATATGGGAAAAAAATGTTGACTACTTTCATAATCGCAATGTTTTGTTGGTTAAATTACCTGACATATGGTATGGGAATTCTTTTTTTTGTTATGTATGGAAAGTTTTTCATTGCCATATAGTCTACAATAAATGTGAATGGCATTTTTGTTAACAATACCTGGCGGATATGGTAAGGTAGGCCTAATTGCAATATTTTGTTTATATACTGTAGACTAAGCCAAGTTAATCTGGTATGGTCCATGCTTTGATAATTTTTGCAAAATGTTTGAATACAATAAATAGCACAATTCTTGAAGAAACAATTGTTGTCTGGTTCTATGAAGGTTGTATTATAAATTATCTATATATGTAAGTCACAATATACTGTAGCTATAAACTAGTAGTATATAGAATATATGCCTATTGTTGTTAAACAGCTGACAAGGAACGTAATTAACCGTTCCGGGAACGATATTTTTTTGTTCTAACCGGTTCGGGAACGTCAATTTTATGGTGGAACTCAAAACCAGAAACATTAAAATTCTGTTTCTGCTCGGAACGAACCAATTGGCAAAAAATTCTGGTTCAAAGCCCTGCTTTAATGTGCTTTACTATAACCTTTACTTTAATGTGCTTTACTATAACCTTTACTTTAATGTGCTTTACTATAACCTTTACTTTAATGTGCTTTACTATAACCTTTACTTTAATGTGCTTTACTATAACCTTTACTTTAATGCTTACTGTAATGTTTGGCAGATCCCAAAAGTAAGGCTCCTCGGCTCTGCCATCTCTTCTCACTGCCTTTGCCATTTACTTCAACATTGACACGATGTTTCCTTTAACATTTATAATATTGGTTGTTTGAATGTTTGGCAGGTATTTGAACATATTACATTATTAACATTTACTCAAACGTTAACGTAACATTTACTTTAACATTAACCTTAAAAATACAGGGGGTGGTGTGCGTCGAGCACCCGTACCATAAATGGGCAAGCGCCTGTGGGGACCCAGGTTCGTGTCCGGCCTGGGTCATTTCCCAACCCTACCCCATCTCTATCTCAAACTCACTTCCTGTCAATATCTAGATTACATTACACTTAGCTGATGCTCTTATCCAGAGTGGCTTACAGTTATTTACAGGGTTTCAGTTACAGTCCCTGGAGCAGTGTGGGGTTAGATGCCTTGGGTAGGGTGGGATTCGAACCTGCGACTTTGCGAGCCCAAGGCTAACTCTAACCCCTAGACCACAGCTGCCCCTATATATCTCCACTGTGCAGATATATCTCCACTGTCCAGATATATCTCCACTGTCCAATCAAAAAAGGAACAAAAAGCCCAAAAAACTACTTAAAAACATTAACCTTAATATTTACTCCAACATTTGGCAGGTCCCAGCAGTGGGTGGTAGGCTTCATGACAGCTATTTATGAGTGCACACATTCAAACACAGAGCACACACATACACACACACGCATAAACATGCACACTCTCACGTACACACACACGCATTAACATGCAAACATGCTCACACTCTCTCTCACACACACACACACACACGCATAAACATGCTCACACACTCCTTCTCTCTCTCTCACACACACACAAACATGAATAATTCTTATCACAGTCATGTGAAGAACACACGCCAATGCTTTTGTACATGATACACAAAGTAACGTGCATTCATGCCAACACGTCCTGCGGCGTGTCCATCAGTCAAGCACTCCAGGGTGTGTGTGTGTGTGTGTGTGTGTGTGTGTGTGTGTGTGTGTGTGTGTGTGTGTGTGTGTGTGTGTGTGTGTGTGTGTGTGTGTTTGTGTGTGTGTGTCGGTGTGTGTGGTCTATCCCATCCCCTGTGGTTCTTCCCCATCTCAGCAATCTTTTCATGGCTTGTCTATATTTAACACCTCCAGACATTCAGTCAGTGTGAGATGAAACTCTGAGAACTTTCCTGGTTCTCATTGTTCTGATTCTGTTGTAACCTGACACTCTTGGGAGTTAAGCACACACACAAACAACTTTTTCATGAAAACTTTTTCATGAAAAGGCTGCTACATTTTGCAATGTGCTACCTTCTTCAAAACCCTTCACTATATCCAGCTATGCTTGCTCTCACCACAGCTATTATTACCTGGCCCCCGGAGGGATTGACCAGGTATTGCAATGACCGTGTCCGTCTGTCTGTGTATGTGTGTGTGTGTGTGTGTGTGTCTGTGTCGGTGTCTGTGTGTGTGTGTCTGTGTCTGTGTCTGTGTGTCTGTCTGTGTGTGTGTGTGTGTGTGTGTGTGTCTGTGTGTCTATGTGTGTGCGTGTGTGTGTGTGTGTGTGTGTGTGTGTGTGTGTGTGTCTGTGTCTGTGTGTGTGTGTGTGTGTGTGTGTGTGTGTGTGTGTGTGTGTGTGTGTCTGTCTGTCTGTCTGTCTGTCTGTCTGTCTATCTATCCATCTATCTATCTATGCCCTATCTGACAGACAGAGGGAGATTGGGACCCACTGATGAAAAGCATCTCATTGACAATGGCTGGCACAGCTGTCTGCCAGTTACAGCAGTTAAGAGACCATTTGCACTGAGAAAGGAGAGGAAAGAGAACTGATGTAAGAGGAGAGGAGAAGAGAAGAGAGACTGGAGGAAAGGAGAGGAGAAGAGAGGAAAGGAGAGGAGGGGAGATGACAGGACAGGAGAGGAGAGAGGAGAAGAAAAGAGAGGAGAGGAGAAGAGAAGAGAGACTAGAGGAGAGGAGAAGAGGAGAGGAGAGGAGAGGAGGGGAGAGGACAGGACAGGAGAGAGGAGAGGAGAGGAGAGGAGAGAGGAGAAGAGAGAGGAGAGGAGAGGAGAGGAGAGGAAAGGAGAGGAGATGAGAGGAGAGGAGAGGAGAGAGGAGAAGAGAGAGGAGAGGAGAGGAGAGGAGAGGAGAGAGGAGAAGAGAGAGGAGAGGAGAGGAGGGGAGAGGAGAGGGAGAGAGGAGAAGAGAGAGGAGAGGAGAGGAGGGGAGAGGACAGGACAGGAGAGGAGAGAGGAGAGGAGAGGAGAGGAGAGGAGAGGAGAGGACAGGACAGGACAGGACAGGACAGGAGAGGAGAGAGGAGAAGAGAGAGGAGAGGAGAGGAGAGGAGAGGAGAGGAGAGGAGAGAGGAGAGGAGAGGTGAAACGAGGACAAAAGAAAAGAGTAAAGCACAGGCGATAGGGAGTGATTCAGGGTGAGGAAAAAGCAGGCAGAGAGACAGGCAGACAGATAGATAGAGACAGGGAGGGGGAAGAAAAAGACTCAGACATAAAGGCAGAGAGGCAGAGAGAACGAGAGAAAGGAGGACAGAGATGCAACGAGAAAGAGAGCGGCACAGAAAGAGAAAGAAGATGGGAGGAGATATACAGAGAGGTGGATGCAGGACAGGAAAAGAAGTTAAAATAGAGCAAGAACAATAAAAATATGGGGAAGATGGAGAGAATAAAACAAGAGGACTGTGGAGGAGAGATATGGAAGGTAGGTGAAGAGAAACTGGAAAGAAAGAGGGAGTACAGAGAGGATAAGAGAGAAGAGAAGACGAGAGTAGGGCAGGAGACTTGACCTCAATGCTCAAAAGCATTTTTTGAAACTTGCAAAAAGGCGGGGAGGGGCATTTTGCACACCTCATTTCTCAGTCATGGGCATGTGGGGCATCAGACAAAAGAGCATTTGGGCTCTCCTAATCCCAGCAACTCCCACTTCCCACTGGCACTCCAAAACCACACTCTATGTCTTTACATTACACGTAGGTGATGCTAATCCTAATTTGGGCTCTCCTAATCCCAGCAATCCTAATTTGGGCTCTCCTAACCCCAGCACTCATCATTTGGGCTCTCCTAATCCCAGCACTCCAAAAACACACTCTCTCTTTACATTACACGTAGGTGATGCTAATCCTAATTTGGGCTCTCCTAATCCCAGCAATCCTAATTTGCGCTCTCCTAATCCCAGCACTCCAAAAACACACTGTCTCTTTACATTACACGTAGGTGATGCTAATCCTAATTTGGGCTCTCCTAATCCCAGCACTCCTAATTTGGGCTCTCCTAATCCCAGCACTCCTAATTTGGGCTCTCCTAATCCCAGCACTCCTAATCTGAGCTCTCCTAATCCCAGCACTCCTAATCTGGGCTCTCCTAATCCCAGCAACTTCTACTTCCCACGGTCACACCACAAACACGCTAAAAACACACACACTCTTTCTCTCCTGTCTGCAAAGGACAGAATACACACCCCAGAAGACACTGCAGAGGCGGGGAGAGACACATTGCAGGGCTCCCTGAGGGAGAGGAAGATAGAAAAAAGGAAAGGGTGAAAGGCATGAAACCTTAAAGTGGAGAAAAATTGCTTGCCTCGGAAATGACTTGCGGCAACACTGCCAGACGTAAGATGGGTAGAAAGGACGAGAAGGGGGAGAAAAAAAAACAGCCACTGATTGACAGGTGTGTGTGTGTGGTGTGTGTGTGTGTGTGTGTGTGTGTGTGTGTGTGTGTGTGTGTGTGTGTGTGTGTGTGTGTGTGTGTGTGTGTGTGTTTGTGTGGATGTGTGTGTGTGTGTGTGTATGTGTGCGTGTGTGGTGTGTATACAGTGTGTTGTGTGCATGTGGTGTGTGTGTGTGTTGTGTGTGTGTGTGTGTGGTGTGTAGTATTTATGTGGGAGGTGTTTGTGCGTATGTGTGCGTGTGTGTGTGCGTGTCCCATTTCCCCATTCTCTCAGTCTTGTGATCGGACTCTGGTGAGGCACTAAACCAGCAGTACCCACTGAAGGCCCGGTGGGCTAACCAGGCTAACCAGGCATGCTCCATCTGCTCCTAAATCACTGGCCCCTCAGACAGGAAGCCAAAGCTCACAGCCAAGACCGAAATACTGACCGACCGACTGACCGACGGAGCAGATGAGCGACCAACCGGATTAGTGTACACATGGGAGCAGTGCTTCATGGGTAATGTGCTGGGCGAAGTCGATGTCTGTGAGACGGAGATTAGAAATGAGAAAAAAGCATATGCACACACACATGAATGTACTGTAAATGCTGCATGTCACACATGCAGTCTTGGCCTGATTTTGTGGTGTTGGTGCAAAGTTTGCATTTCACAAATGATGCTGTTTTCGGTTTCTGTGCACGCAGGGTTTCTATATTACAGTTTTTGCCTACTGCTTGAACGCAACAGACATATGCTTAAACCAAAGTAACATAACTTGGAGTTGTGTTACCATGCCTTAAACACAGTGTAACCACACCTTAAACAAAAGCGCTGCTTTGCACTTCAGTTGCAATTCTGCAACACACTTGCTCCTTTTTGCAACACACTTGCTCCTGCACACTACACACTATTTCATACATAAGACACTTTGTTCAAAAATGAAATACCGATGTATCAT
>CM050219.1:29877500-29882500 GCA_027475355.1 Coilia nasus | reverse complement strand
CCGGGGCCTTGCACGCTCTCCTTAATGGGCAAATTCATCAAAGTCAGTCCTGACTCACTGCTCATCCAGGTTAATTGTGTTTCTTCATACTCCCTCACTCTCTTCCTCCTCCTCCTCCTCCTCCTCCTCCTCTCTTTTGATCATCTTCCTACCTCACCCTCTCCTTCTTTCTCTCTCTCTCCCTCTCTCTCTCTCTCTCTCTCTCTCTCTCTCTCTCTCTCTCTCTCTCTCTCTCGCTCTCTTTTGCGCTCTTAGGCATTCTCCTTCTCCCTGCGCCCCACAAGCGTGTTAACAAGCACAGAAGGTACGTGTTCCATTATTGCTCTCCGGAACATTCTCATGCTGGCTCGTAATTGTGTGCTGGAAGCGTGCAGTGCTTCCAGTGGAACCTCAGGGGGAAGACTCCGAGTTGCCCCACCCCCAACCCTCTGCCTGTTCCACCCCCCCCGCCCCAATGGCCCACCCCTCCTCCAGGTCACCTCGACAGAACTAGAACACTCTGCTTACTAAGGCTGGAGCAATATAGCGAAAACCAAAATATTGTATTGCTAGGTGCGACCGTATGTTATTGGGGACATTGCCACAAAATATTGATATGTTCACTGAAACATGCAGCCATTACTCCATTACATCATGTGCAGAGGCCTTTCAAATAAATGAGGGCAAAGCAATGAAGAAAATCAGGCAGAAAAATCACATACGGAGCAAATACAACTTCTGCAATACAATTCCCACTTTTTGCCATTTTCAGGTATATTTTATCTCCTAAGTTACACAGAAAAACAGACACTGTCTTCCAGTAACGCTATCTATGAAGCTTGTATTTATAACACTCTATAACCACACTCGTAAAGGGTTATAATGCCTTCATAAAGCTTAATAATGGTTGAAATTAGCATTCATAACTATTCATACATTCTCATGCCTGCACTCGTAGGCAGGTGAAGCTTTATAACCTAGACTGCACTGCATCACTTGAAATTGGAATAGGGCTTATGACATAGCATTATAATGCCTTAGGAGTACAGTCATGAGTTTGTGTAAATAGTTATGTATACATTTGCATGCTTTACGTATGCATATAATCCTTTATGAATGTGTTTATAAAGTCTTATGAATAAAAGCTTAATAGAAAGTGTTACCTGTCTTCCTTTTCCTCTACCCATTTCCAGACCAGACAGGAGCCTATGGGCATAATGCTGTCACCCCAGGCAGGAGCCTATGGGCCTAATGCTGTCACCCCAGACCAGACAGGAGCCTATGGGCCTAATGCTGTCACCCCAGACCAGACAGGAGCCTATGGGCCTAATGCTGTCACCCCAGACCAGACAGGAGCCTATTGCCCTAATGCTGTCACCCCATACAGGAGCCTATGGGCATAATGCTGTCACCCCAGACCAGACAGGAGTCTATGGGCCTAATGCTGTCACCCCAGACAGGAGCCTATGGGCCTAATGCAGATGACCTCTCTAGTTCCTCAGTCACAGTGCCTCAGTCCACACCTTCCCTCTTGTGCCACGCGGCCCCGTCCCTCTCCTCGCCCTGCCTACCTTCTCCCTGGTGCAGGGCATTACTCTGGCCATCTCGCCCCGCCTATCTTCTCCCTGGTGCAGGGCATTACTCTGGCCACGCGGCCCTGTCCCTCTCCTCGCCCCGCCTACCTGCTCCCTCGTGCGGGGCATCACTCTGGCCATCAGGTCCGGGGCATCACTCTGGCCATCTCGCCCCGCCTACCTGCTCCCTCGTGCAGGGCATCACTCTGGCCATCTGGCTGAGGAGCCCCCCCAGAACCAGAACCAGAGTGGGTCGATGCAGCGAGACATTCATCATCTGGGCCGGCTGCGAAGTTTCCCCCACTGGGCCTGTTCCATTACAGAACCTGTAGGCGCAGACACCAACCCTCCCTCCCTCCTCCCTCCTCCCTCCCTCCCTCCTCCCCACCTCTTCTTTCTCTTCTCTTTCTTCCTATTCTTTTCCCCTCTCCTGTCACCCCCTCCTCCCCAGCCTGTCTGTGGCTCTGACAAGTGTAATATATCCACTTCTGCTCCCTCTCTCCCTCGTGCTCTTTTTTTGTTACAGCGCTCTCTCCATCAAACTCTCAGTCTGCGTGTCTATTCTCATATATCTCCCTCCTCTTCCTCTCCTTCACACTATAACCCCCCACCCCCTCCACCCCCACCCCTCCCCACCCCTTCCTGGTCTGACTGTGTGTGTCTTTCTGGCCAAACAGGAACACAATCATCCAGTTCCCTCAATAGGTTTCCTATTGGCACTGAAATAAAAAGCTTTTGCTTCTTCTTACCCCAAAGGCTAAGTGGTTTTCAGGAGCTCAAGAATGACAGCGCTGAGGCAATAGTTGCAATCATGTGTGCGACTACCCCCCCACTCATGTAATCACAGGAGTCACTGGTGAGGTGACCTATCCGCTCTGCCCCGGCCCCCGAGACACATTACAATGATGCATGGCGCAATAACAGCTCGGCCACCTCACAATGGACACCTTGTCACCTTTGTCACAACAGTCACCACCACCACCACCACCCTCCACCCACCACCCTTTATACTATCTCTACCACCACCCTCCATCCCCATCCCCACCCTCATCACCCTTCAAACTATCCCCACCACCCTCCATCCCCTTCACATGCACCAGACTCCATCCCCATCCCCACCAGACATGTCCAAAGTCCAGCCCGCCACCTCTCAGAAAACAGGTGTTAATAGCCTTTCTTGCTACAGAGCCATAACTACCCACGAGGAATGCCGGCGATTCTTTTGTTACGCTAAATCGCGCGCATAACTGCTTGGCCACGCACAGAACAGGTCTGGGGGAGGTGTTAATAGTTATGGCAGCACCAACCCAAAGTAGCCTATATCGACATTGTAACAGTATTCTTGTTTTTTAAGCACAACACACAGGTTGCCCTTTGGTAGGCATTATTCGCGGTTTTATTTCGCAATGAAAATATCTTGCTATTATGTCGTGTGATGTTGCGTCTTTTATTATAATTGCTTGGCCACGCAGATAGGTGACTGTAAATAAAAAGAGGAAATTTGACGAGGGCCGCCACTTCCAAGTGGAAACGTGAATATTTTTTTCACTGACATACGAAATAACTGTCTGCCTAATATGTAAGGAGACGTGGCTGTTTTCAAGGAGTTTAATCTCAAGAGTCACTACCAGGTGAGACATGCTGCTAACTACGACAAGCTAGGAATGAACAGTGCAAAAAATTAAAGCAACTGAGAGGTGTTTTAATAGCACAGCAGCGTTTTTCACAAGAACACCTGCAGATGGAGCAGCAGCTCTTGACAACTTTTACTGCCCGCTGGATAATGGCAGGTTCCAAAAGATTCGAACATTTGGTAAAAAAAAATCATGAGCTTGATTGGTGTGTTGTGTACTTCTGAATAAGATAACTGATTTTATTACTGGTCTTCAAATATAAAATGCACAGTAATTTTGGTAAAAATACATGTGAAGACATAAAAACTATGCCATTGCAATAAAATATTTATTTAATAGTTAATTTGCATATCATTATTATTATTATTATTATTATTATTATTGTTATTATCGTGTCATTATAATGGTTGGCCCTCACATGTTCACCTCGCCAAATCCGGCCCCCCTGGCAAAAAGTTTGGACACCCCTGCTTTATACTATCTCTACCACTACCCTCCATCCCCATCCCCACCACCACCACCACCAGGCTACATCCCCACCACCATCCCCATCCCCACCACCCTTTATACCCTTCATACTATCTCTACCACCACCATCCCCACCCTCCGTCCCCACCACCCTTTATACTATCCCCACCACCACCCTCCATCCGCACCACCACCACCCTCCGTCCCCACCACCCTTCATACTATCTCTACCACCACCCTCCGTCCCCACCCTCCATCCCCACCACCCTTTATACTATCTCTACCACCACCCTCCATCCCCACCACCCTTCATACTATCTCTACCACCACCCTCCATCCCCACCACCCTTCATACTATCTCTACCACCACCACCCTCCATCCCCACCCTCCATCCCCACCCTCCATCCCCACCACCCACCACCCTTTATACTATCCCCACCACCCTTTATACTATCCCCACCACCCTTTATACTATCCCCATCACCACCCTCCATCTGCACCACCCTCCATCTGCACCAACCACCACCACCCTCCGTCCCCACCACCCTTCATACTATCTCTACCACCACCACCCTCCATCCTCATCCCTACCTCTCCTCCCGACTCCTCCCCATCCCCACCTCTCCTCCCCACTCCTCCCCATTCCTCTCCTCCCCACTCCTCTCCTCCCCACTCCTCTCCCCACTCCTCTCCCCACTCCTCTCCTCCCTACTCCTCTCACCCACCTCTCTCTCCCCACTCCTCTCCCCCTCTCCTCCCCACTCCTCTCCTCCCCACTCCTCCACACTCCTCTCCTCCCCACTCCTCTCCTCCACTCCTCCCCTCCTCCCCACTCCTCCACTCTCCTCCCCACTCCTCCTCTCTCCTCCAGTCCTCTCCTCCACTCCTCCCCTCCTCCCCGGCCTGCCTGCGTGCTCCTAGTGGCCCCCGCTACAGTCAATATTTGCTCCTCCGCCCACTAACTGGTTGCCATAACAGCCAAAGGTCAGCACACCACGGCTTGACACGGCGAAAGAGGAGCGGCCCCATATTAAATCAGCCTGGGGACCGTGTGTGTGTGTGTGTGTGTGTGTGGGTGTGTGTGTGCGTGTGTGTGTGTGTGTGTGTATGTGTGTGTGAGACAGAGAGAGACTGTGTGTGTGAGTGTGTGTGTGTGTCTGTGCACGTGTATGTGCATGTGTGTATGTGTGTGTGTGTGTGTGTGTGTGTGTGTGTGTGTTTGTGTGTGTGTGTGTGTGTGTAAACAGTCCCATAGGGGGTTGAAAACCATGGCCTGCCACATATAGCTACTCTTTGTGTGGATTAAGAACATAAGGTGATAATGTGTGTGTGTGTATGTACATG
>CM050219.1:29845000-29855000 GCA_027475355.1 Coilia nasus | reverse complement strand
ATGAAGAAAATCAGGCAGAAAAATCATATACGGAGCAAATACAACTTCTGCAATACAATTCCCACTTTTTGCCATTTTCAGGTATATTTTATCTCCTAAGTTACACAGAAAAACAGACACTGTCTTCCAGTAACGCTATCTATGAAGCTTGTATTTATAAGACTCTATAACCACACTCGTAAAGGGTTATAATGCCTTCATAAAGCTTAATAATGGTTGAAATTAGAATTCATAACTATTCATACATTCTCATGCCTGCACTCGTAGGCAGGTGAAGCTTTATAACCAAGACTGCACTGCGTCACTTGAAGTTGGAATAGGGCTTATGACATAGCATTATAATGCCTTAGGAGTACAGTCATGAGTTTGTGTAAATAGTTATGTATACATTTGCATGCTTTACGTATGCATATAATCCTTTATGAATGTGTTTATAAAGTATTATGAATAAAAGCTTAATAGAAAGTGTTACCTGTCTACCTTTTCCTCTACCCATTTCCAGACCAGGCAGGAGCCTATGGGCCTAATGCTGTCACCCCAGGCAGGAGCCTATGGGCCTAATGCTGTCACCCCAGACCAGACAGGAGCCTATGGGCCTAATGCTGTCACCCCAGACCAGACAGGAGCCTATGGGCCTAATGCTGTCACCCCATACAGGAGCCTATGGGCCTAATGCTGTCACCCCAGACCAGACAGGAGCCTATGGGCCTAATGCTGTCACCCCAGACAGGAGCCTATGGGCCTAATGCTGTCACCCCATACAGGAGCCTATTGCCCTAATGCTGTCACCCCAGACCAGACAGGAGCCTATGGGCCTAATGCTGTCACCCCAGACCAGACAGGAGCCTATGGGCCTAATGCTGTCACCCCAGACCAGACAGGAGCCTATGGGCCTAATGCTGTCACCCCAGACCAGACAGGAGCCTATTGCCCCAATGCTGTCACCCCATACAGGAGCCTATGGGCATAATGCTGTCACCCCAGACCAGACAGGAGTCTATGGGCCTAATGCTGTCACCCCAGACCAGACAGGAGCCTATTGCCCAAATGCTGTCAACCCAGACCAGACAGGAGTCTATGGGCCTAATGCTGTCACCCCAGACCAGACAGGAGCCTATGGGCCTAATGCTGTCACCCCAGACCAGACAGGAGCCTATGGGCCCAATGCTGTCACCCCAGACCAGGCAGGAGCCTATGGGCCTAATGCTGTCACCCCAGACAGGAGCCTATGGGCCTAATGCAGATGACCTCTCTAGTTCCTCAGTCACAGTGCCTCAGTCCACACCTTCCCTCTTGTGCCACGCGGCCCCGTCCCTCTCCTCGCCCTGCCTACCTTCTCCCTGGTGCAGGGCATTACTCTGGCCATCTCGCCCCGCCTATCTGCTCCATGGTGCGGGGCATTACTCTGGCCACGCGGCCCTCGCCCTCTCCTCACCCTGCCTACCTTCTCCCTGGTGCAGGGCATTACTCTGGCCATCTCGCCCCGCCTATCTGCTCCATGGTGCGGGGCATTACTCTGGCCACGCGGCCCTGTCCCTCTCCTCACCCTGCCTACCTTCTCCCTGGTGCAGGGCATTACTCTGGCCATCTCGCCCCGCCTATCTGCTCCATGGTGCGGGGCATTACTCTGGCCACGCGGCCCTGTCCCTCTCCTCACCCTGCCTACCTTCTCCCTGGTGCAGGGCATTACTCTGGCCATCAGGTCCGGGGCATCACTCTGGCCATCTCGCCCCGCCTACCTGCTCCCTCGTGCGGGGCATCACTCTGGCCATCTGGCTGAGGAGCCCCCCCAGAACCAGAACCAGAGTGGGTCGATGCAGCGAGACATTCATCATCTGGGCCGGCTGCGAAGTTTCCCCCACTGGGCCTGTTCCATTACAGAACCTGTAGGCGCAGACACCAACCCTCCCTCCCTCCTCCCCACCTCTTCTTTCTCTTCTCTTTCTTCCTATTCTTTCCCCCTCTTCTGTCGCCCCCTCCTCCCCAGCCTGTCTGTGGCTCTGACAAGTGTAATATATCCACTTCTGCTCCCTCTCTCCCTTGTGCTCTTTTTTTGTTACAGCGCTCTCTCCATCAAACTCTCAGTCTGCGTGTCTATTCTCATATATCTCCCTCCTCTTCCTCTCCTTCACACTATAACCCCCCACCCCCTCCACCCCCACCCCTCTCCACCCCTTCCTGGTCTGACTGTGTGTGTCTTTCTGGCCAAACAGGAACACAATCATCCAGTTCCCTCAGTAGGTTTCCTATTGGCACTGAAATAAAAAGCTTTTGCTTCTTCTTACCCCAAAGGCTAAGTGGTTTTCAGGAGCTCAAGAATGACAGCGCTGAGGCAATAGTTGCAATCATGTGTGCGACTACCCCCCACTCATGTAATCACAGGAGTCACTGGTGAGGTGACCTATCCGCTCTGCCCCGGCCCCCGAGACACATTACAATGATGCATGGCGCAATAACAGCTCGGCCACCTCACAATGGACACCTTGTCACCTTTGTCACAACAGTCACCACCACCACCACCACCCTCCACCCACCACCCTTTATACTATCTCTACCACCACCCTCCATCCCCATCCCCACCCTCATCACCCTTCAAACTATCCCCACCACCCTCCATCCCCTTCACATGCACCAGACTCCATCCCCATCCCCACCACCCTTTATACCAGACATGTCCAAAGTCCAGCCCGCCACCTCTCAGAAAACAGGTGTTAATAGCCTTTCTTGCTACAGAGCCATAACTACCCACGAGGAATGCCGGCGATTCTTTTGTTACGCTAAATCGCGCGCATAACTGCTTGGCCACGCACAGAACAGGTCTGGGGGAGGTGTTAATAGTTATGGCAGCACCAACCCAAAGTAGCCTATATCGACATTGTAACAGTATTCTTGTTTTTTGACCACAACACACAGTTTGCCCTTTGGTAGGCATTATTCCGGTTTTATTTCGCAATGAAAATATCTTGCTATTATGTCGTGTGATGTTGCGTCTTTTATTATAATTGCTTGGCCACGCAGATAGGTGACTGTAAATAAAAAGAGGAAATTTGACGAGGGCCGCCACTTCCAAGTGGAAACGTGAATATTTTTTTCACTGACATACCAAATAACTGTCTGCCTAATATGCAAGGAGACGTGGCTGTTTTCAAGGAGTTTAATCTCAAGAGTCACTACCAGGCGAGACATGCTGCTAACTACGACAAGCTAGGAATGAACAGTGCAAAAAATTAAAGCAACTGAGAGGTGTTTTAATGGCACAGCAGCGTTTTTCACAAGAACACCTGCAGATGGAGCAGCAGCTCTTGACAACTTTTACTGCCCGCTGGATAATGGCAGGTTCCAAAAGATTCGAACATTTGGTAAAAAAAAAATCATGAGCTTGATTGGTGTGTTGTGTACTTCTGAATAAGATAACTGATTTTATTACTGGTCTTCAAATATAAAATGCACAGTAATTTTGGTAAAAATACACGTGAAGACATAAAAACTATGCCATTGCAATAAAATATTTATTTAATAGTTAATTTGCATATCATTATCATTATTATTATTATTATTATTGTTATTATTATTATTATTATTATTGTTATTATCGTGTCATTATAATGGTTGGCCCTCACATGTTCACCTCGCCAAATCTGGTCCCCCTGGCAAAAAGTTTGGACACCCCTGCTTTATACTATCTCTACCACTACCATCCCCACCCTCCATCCCCACCACCCTTTATACTATCTCTACCACTACCCTCCATCCCCATCCCCACCACCACCACCACCAGGCTACATCCCCACCACCACCCTTTATACCCTTCATACTATCTCTACCACCACCATCCCCACCCTCCATCCCCACCACCCTTTATACTATCCCCACCACCACCCTCCATCCGCACCACCACCACCCTCCGTCCCCACCACCCTTCATACTATCTCTACCACCACCCTCCGTCCCCACCACCCTTCATACTATCTCTACCACCTCTCCTCCACTCCTCTCCTCCACTCCTCCCCTCCTCCCCGGCCTGCCTGCGTGCTCCTAGTGGCCCCCGCTACAGTCAATATTTGCTCCTCCGCCCACTAACTGGTTGCCATAACAGCCAAAGGTCAGCACACCACGGCTTGACACGGCGAAAGAGGAGCGGCCCCATATTAAATCAGCCTGGGGACCGTGTGTGTGTGTGTGTGTGTGTGTGTGTGTGTGTGTGTGTGTGTGTGGGTGTGTGTGTGCGTGTGTGTGTGTGTGTGTGTATGTGTGTGTGAGACAGAGAGAGACTGTGTGTGTGAGTGTGTGTGTGTGTCTGTGCACGTGTATGTGCATGTGTGTGTGTGTGTGTGTGTGTGTGTGTTTGTGTGTGTGTGTGTGTGTAAACAGTCCCATAGGGGGTTGAAAACCATGGCCTGCCACATATAGCTACTCTTTGTGTGGATTAAGAACATAAGGTGATAATGTGTGTGTGTGTATGTACATGTGTGTGTGTTTTATGTGTGTGTGTGTGTATGTATTTGTGTGTGTGCATGTGTTTTATTTGTGGCTGTGTGTGTGTTTTATGTGTGAGCTTGGCACACTTAAATTGCTGATTCACTTTCTAAAAGAAGAGTATCAGAGGCACAGTGCTGATTAGTTCAGATTGTGGAAGAATGATTTTCCACAAAGACTCACACTTGGCTCCAGTATGAGAGCTCAGCGCTGGCTTTGGAGGAGTGCAGTCTCTGCAGTGTGGATGCAACCCAGTGGCGCAGCTACAGGTGAAAATACTAATTGAACTACACAGAAAAGGCTAATTAATCCTCCGTGCTAATTAAGAGAACCTATATTGGGAAGAGTTACTTTAACTCTCTGTAGTATTACAAAGGCCACAAAGGGCACCTCAGCGGTGTGAAATGGAAATCTATTACGGTTCATTTTATATGTGCAATGTGAGGCACAAGAGTTCATTCGATGACTGACTGCCTCCCCTCCACTCTCTCTGCCTCCCCTCCACTCTCCACTCTCTCTGCCTCCCCTCCACTCTCTCTGGAAGCAACACTGCCGCACCGGTACTGCACATTCCTTGTTCTTGAGGTGTAACACAATCACAGCACTTACAGCGTCCCCCACCCAATCACAGCACTTACAGCGTCCCCCACCCAATCACAGCACTTACAGCGTCCCCCACCCAATCACAGCACTTACAGCGTCCCCCACCCCCACCCCCCCACTGGCCCTAACACTCAGCCCTATAACACAGCACTCCCAACTACCCCCACCCCACCCCCCACTGGCCCTAACACTCAGCCCTATAACACAGCACTCCCAACTACCCCCCCCACCCCCACCCCCCACTGGCCCTAACACTCAGCCCTATAACACAGCGCTCCCAACCCCCCCCCTCCCCACCCCCCCCACCCCCACCCTTCACTGGCCCTAACACTCAGCCCTATAACACAGCACTCCCAACTACCCCCAGCCCACCCTTCACTGGCCCTAATACTCAGCCCTATAACACAGCACTCCCAACTACCCCCAGCCCACCCTTCACTGGCCCTAATACTCAGCCCTATAACACAGCGCTCCCAACCCCCCCCCTCCCCACCCCCCCCACCCCAACACACACAGGAACACACAAACAACTGCCATCCTAATACAGTCAATAAAATCAATAAGACCTCTTTTCTTTTTCCCTTGCCTCTCCTGAGTTGTGTATAGGTATCAAACCATGAGCTGAATTGCCACTTCTCTACTTCACTGCCCCCCCCCACCCAGGTCTCTGTTATTCTCTTATTCTTTCTTTTTCATCACCTCCCTTCCCCTCCTCTCTCTATCCCCCCTCCTCCCTCACCCTCCTCTCTCTCTCTCCCCCTCCCCCTCCTCCCTCCCCCTCCTCTCTCTCTCTCCCCCTCCCCCCCTCTTTCTCACCCTGTCTTTCTCTCTGCTGCCTCAGACAGGCATAGGGGTCCTAATTATGGCATGCACTTCTAGAGTGGCGCAAATTACTAAATATCAAAATAGATCTCTCTGTTTCTCTCTTTCTCTCTATCTTTCTCTCTGTCTCTCTCTCTCTCTCTTTGTCTCTATCTCTTTCTCTTTCTCTCTCTATCTCTCTCTCTGTCTCTCTCTCTGTCTGTCTCTCTTGCTCTCTCTCTCTTTCTCTCTCTCTTGCTCTCTCTCTCTCTCCCTCCCTCTCTCTCTCTCTCTCTCTCTCTCTCTCTCTCTATGGAGAGAAACATAAAAAAGGTATGAACAAATGGAAGCTCTACCACAAAATCTATCAGAAAGATGCTACTTCACTCATTCACACTTTACCCTTGATCAACCACCCACATAACGACCTGTCTTACACACCTGCGTGGCTGCTTCAAGTCCTATAATTTACAGTAACCTTTGTTTTTTTTAACTCACTGAGTTTTTTTTCTGAAAGAAGTGTACGTGGTGAGAGTGTGGAGACTGAAAGCAAGCGGGAAGTCAGAAAGCAAGGCAGGATGTAAGGAAGTGCAATGAGACGAAATAAAGAAACAAAGAGTGAATGACAAAACACAGAGTTCATCTCTCTGAAACTTAGCTCTCAGAGATGTGAAATGCTCTCCGAGATGTGTTCTCTTTTTTAGGGGTTTTTCCCCAGAAATAATTACCCTTTCTCCTGCAGCCCAGAGGAAGAGACTCATCTTCACAAGAGGTATCCTGAAATAACCCCACCGCCCCCCACCAGCCCCCCACCCTCCCGCCAGCCCTGACTGACACCTGGCTAAAGATACTCTCCTCTTTAGCGCTGGAACCTTCTGGGGATTATGTCAGAAGATCCGTTTTTATTGTGTGCTTTCCCCTTCTCCACCTCTGGGATTACGTAAGAAGACTGCTTTTTATTACGCGCTTCTTAGTGGCATTAGCATTGCACTGTCTGTGCATCACACAACATGCCTAGCCGGCCTGCCTATACACTGCATGCTCATTGGCTGGCGGTCTGTCTGTGCCCTGTCCTCATTGGTTGCTTGCCTGCCTGCACTCTGCGCACATTGGCCAACTCGCTGCCCACTGTCCTCCTCACCTTGCAGTGTCAGAGGGTCACTCGGTAACTGAGCACACAGCCCCACTCCTCCCAGAGGTGCTAGGCTGGCTGTTTACAAAAACACGCAGCACGTCCTTCCCTTAGCAGATGGCTGGCAATACTGCCACAAGCCAACAGAAAAGCTAAACACCTCAGATAGAGGGAGAGGGAGGGGGGGGGGGTGTGGAGTGAGAGAAACAGAGGGGGGGGGGGGGGGGGGGAGAGAGAACGAGAGAGAGAGGGGGAGAGAGAGAATGAGAGAGACAGTACACTTCAGGCAGGAGATCTCAGGAGCTGGCTGGCTCTATTGATGTACCGTAGCTGGGAGGTACTGAAGCGAGCGCTCAGCCAGGATGTGAGGCGATGGAGTTTAAAAAGGCATTCAAGCCGAGCTGATCAGCAAGTTAACTCAGAGAAACACCTGATGTAATCCTATAAGCAAAAGGGCTTAAAAAGGCATTCAAGCCGAGCTGATCAGCAAGTTAGCTCAGAGAAACACCTCATGTAATCCTACAATTGTATTTCAGCATCCCAGAAGAAATGATTTGGCAATGAATTGGCTGTTGCTTTTTGTGCCGGTAAAGATTTCTGTTGCAGATGAAGCTCATTTTGAAGGTCTAAAGTGTCTGAAGTGTGCTTGGCCCCTGTAGTCGAACCAAACAAACCCTCACTGGTGGAACACAACCTTACATGGAAAACACTAATAGCAAATCTACTCCAACCTAACCCACAATGCATTTTACAGTAAATTATATTAACCCACAACGCATTTTACAGTAAATTATACACCAAGGAAAACACTAATAGCAAATCTACTCCAACCTAACCCACAACACATTTTACAGTAAATTATACTCAAGACGTTTCACCGTAGTCTATACCCCCCATTCACAGGCCAGTAGAGAATGGGAAGATAATTAAGACTACATGGAAGCGTTTTGTTTGTTTGTTTGTTGTTGCTGTTGTTGTTACCTCGTCCTAAACTTGATTAATTACCAACAAGCCTTTTCCCCGCACCTGCTGGAGTAAGTATGCAGGTGTACCCCCAAGAGCAGGATAACAAGTGAAGACACATTAATGGCCCCACACTAATGGTTTTACAGTGCACACACACACACACACACACACACACACATGCGCACACACACACGCATATAAACACACACACACACCTACACACACACACACACACATGCATGCGAGCGCACACACACACGCACACACACACGCGCGCGCACACACACATACACACACACGTGCACAGACATGCGCACACACACACACACAAACTTAGCTGGCTCAACATAGTTAGCACAAACAACCTTTTATCTTATTAGCTTTTTCTCTTTTCCTAGTGTGATCACTAGGAGAAAGACAGAGAGAGAGAGAGAGAGAGAAAGAAAGAAAGAAAGAAAGAAAGAAAGAAAGAAAGAAAGAAAGAAAGAAAGAAAGAAAGAAAGAAAGAAAGAAAGAAAAAAAGAAACAAAGAAAGAAACAAAGAAAAAAAAAACACACAGAAAGAAAAATGTCAGCATCTGCTAGGTAACTGTACCAAAGGTTAATGTCAAGCATACACAAGAAGGGCAAGATGTTCAAATCTCTCTGCAAGTAGACACAAGGAGCCTCTCACAGTTCTCAGATCAGATCAGATCTCGCCTTCCTCTGCACCCAAACAGTACAGCTATGCTCTCCTCTGCACCCAAACAGTACAGCTATGCTCTCCTCTGCACCCAAACAGTACAGCTATGCTCTCCTCTGCACCCAAACAGTACAGCTATGCTCTCCTCTGCACCCAAACAGTACAGCTATGCTCTCCTCTGCTGACAGGACAGACCACACCTCACTGTGGCAGTCTCTGCAGGCTGCCAAGGGCAGGAGGTGTGGGGTAATGAGGGCCGGAGGTGTGGGGTAATGAGGGCAGGAGGTGTGGGGTAATGAGGGCCGGAGGTGTGGGGTAATGAGGGCCGGAGGTGTGGGGTAATGAGGGCCGGAGGTGTGGGGTAATGAGGGCAGGAGGTGTGGGGTAATGAGGGCAGGAGGTGTGGGGTAAAGAGGGCAGGAGGTGTGGGGTAATGAGGGCCGGAGGTGTGGGGTAATGAGGGCCGGAGGTGTGGGGTAATGAGGGCCGGAGGTGTGGGGTAATGAGGGCAGGAGGTGTGGGGTAATGAGCAGAGGGGGAGGAGGTGTGGGGTAATGAGGGCCGGAGGTGTGGGGTAATGAGGGCAGGAGGTGTGGGGTAATGAGGGCCGGAGGTGTGGGGTAATGAGGGCCGGAGGTGTGGGGTAATGAGGGCCGGAGGTGTGGGGTAATGAGGGCCGGAGGTGTGGGGTAATGAGGGCCGGAGGTGTGGGGTAATGAGGGCAGGAGGTGTGGGGTAATGAGCTGTCAGTGTAGGCTGCAGAGGTGGGAGGTGTGGGGTAATGAGCAGAGGGGGAGGAGGTGTCGGGTAATACAAGAAACTGGAGAATGGTGTGGTTGCTAATACAGGACACTGGAGAATAGCATGGTTGCTAGTACAGGACACTGGAGAATGGTGTGGTTGCTAGTACAGGACACTGGAGAATAGCATGGTTGCTAATATAGGTCCAGGACACACACACACACTAACTAATAGACGCACACACAAACAAAACAGCCAAGAGATTCACTTTAGAAGATCAGCATCACTTCTCCTACCTTCCTGTAGACGATCATATTGGGTAAGTCTTCATCCGGGTCCGTGGGTATGGCTGCAGCTGTGGTCGTGGGTGTAGTCATGGGTGTGGTCGTGGTTGTGGCGGTGGGCGTGGCCACAGGTGTTGGTGTGGTCGTGGGCGTGGTCATGGGCGTTGGTGTGGTTGAGGGCGTGGCCGAGGGGGATGGCTGTGGTTCTGGGCTGGCGTCTGCCATGGCTGGGCCCCTGGTTCTGGTTCTGTTCTACTCCGTGGCTCTCTGGCTTTCACTTTCTCTCTCTTACTCTGCTGAAAGAGACAGTACGGA
>CM050219.1:29835000-29837500 GCA_027475355.1 Coilia nasus | reverse complement strand
CACAGACACAGACACACACAGGCATAAGACACACATGCACGCATGCACAAACACACACATGCGCACACACACACACACACACACACACACACACACACACACACACACACACACACACACACACACACACACACACACACACACACACAGCAGAAGCAGCAGCAGCAGGCTGAACTGAATCCCCACAGGAGGGAGGTCTCAATGCACAGAGCACTCTGAAGAATGTTGCCTAATTTAGACCCAGAGATCCTGTCACTCACACACATGTGTGCACACAAATGCACACACACACACACACACACACACACACACACACACACACACACACACACACACACATGCACACACATACACACACACACACACGCACGCATACAAACACATACACACACACGCACACATACAAACACATACACACACACACGCACACGCACACACACACACATGCACACACACATACAAACACATACACACACACACACGCACGCGCACGAGCACACACACACACACACACACACACACACACACACACACACACACACACACACACACACACACACACACACACACACACACACACACACACACACACACACCGCTGCATCAATATTCACCAGACCATAAATGGAGCAAAGCACACACCCGTACAGCTCAAGAGAAACATGCGGCCGGAACAACAAAGAAGCCGGAAATAAGTGAGGATCAGAAACAGCACTAAATGAAAACAACAATAAATAGAGCACTAAATTAACACAACAATAAATAGAGCACTAAATTAACACAACAATAAATAGAGCACTAAATTAACACAACAATAAATAGAGCACTAAATGAAAACAACAATAAATAGAGCACTAATTTAACACAACAATAAATAGAGCACTAATTTAACACAACAATAAATAGAGCACTAATTTAACACAACAATAAATAGAGCACTAAATGAAAACAACAATATGCCGCCGGTTAAAGACTTCCCTGACTTGCCACAGCTCAGCAAGACTGAACAGCTCTAACATGCTGGAAGAAAGTCCTATGCCCACACTTACTCTTTCTCTTTGTCTCTCTCTCTTTCTTTCCCCTTCATCTCCTTCTCTTTCTCTCTCTCTGACTGTCTTTCTCTCTCTCTCTCTCTCTCACACACACACACAGAAGGAGAAACACAAGGAAGCATGTTTAAACAACACACACACACACGCGTAAACAAACCCGCACAGCCAACTCCTCCTCACCTCCCTGCTGAAGTATCCTCCCTCTCAGCCTTCGCCTCCCCTGCTGAAGTATCCTCCCTCTCAGCCTTCGCCTCCCCTGCTGAAGTACCCTCCCTCTCAGGCAGCTTCCTGAGCGCAGCACTCCTCACACAGCACCAGCACCATCGCTCATTACCTTGGCAACTAAAGTAAAGCCCGGTCCGCTCCTCTACTCTCCTCAGCTCCCCCTGCTGAAGTACCCTCCCTCTCAGCCTTCGCCTCCCTGCTGAAGTACCCTCCCTCTCAGGCAGCTTCCTGAGCGCAGTGCTCCTAACACAGTACAGGCAGAAGCACCAGCACCACTGCTCATTACCTTGGCAACTAAAGTAAAGCCGGGTCCGCTCCGCTCCTCGCCGCTCCGCTCCTCAGCCCTCCGCTCCTCACACAGCGCTCTGCTCCTCCTGGTGCACCTCCCCCTCTTAGCGACTGTCGAGCGCCCGGTTCATTTTCTAATTGGTCTAAGCAGAGGCGGAGAGAAGAGGAGAGGAGAAGAGGAGGAGAGGAAAGGAGAGGAGAAGAGAAGGAGGAGAAAGAGAATAAGAGAGCGAGAGAGGGATGGAGCAGTAGAGAGGGAAGATGGGGAGAGTGAGAGCGATAGAGAGCGAGAGTGAGAGAGAGCAAAAAAGAGAGAGAAAGAGGGATGGTGCAGCTGTGTGGTGAGGTAGGAGAGGGAAGGAAGGAAGGAGTGAAGATGGGGAGAGAGGGAGCGATAGAGAGCGAGAGTGAGAGAATGAGATGGGGAGAGAGGGAGCGAAAGAGAGCGAGAGAGAGAGAGAGAGAGTGAAGATGGGGAGAGAGGGAGCGATAGAGAGCGAGAGTGAGAGAATGAGATGGGGAGAGAGGGAGCGAAAGAGAGCGAGAGAGAGAGAGAGAGAGTGAAGATGGGGAGAGAGGGAGCGATAGAGAGCGAGAGTGAGAGAATGAGATGGGGAGAGAGGGAGCGAAAGAGAGCGAGAGAGAGAGAGAGAGAGTGAAGATGGGGAAAGAGGGAGCGATAGAGAGCGAGAGAGAGAGAGAGAGAGAATGAGATGGGGAGAGAGGGAGCGATAGAGAGCGAGAGAGAGAGAGAGAATGAGATGGGGAGAGAGGGAGCGATAGAGAGTGAGAGAGAGAGAGAATGGGGAGAGAGGGAGCGATAGAGAGCGAGAGAGAGAGAGAGAATGAGATGGGGAGAGAGGGAGCGCTAGAGAGCGAGAGCGAGAGAGAGAGAATGAGAGAAAAAGAGGCAGCTGTGTAGTGAGCTGAGAAGA
>CM050219.1:29827500-29830000 GCA_027475355.1 Coilia nasus | reverse complement strand
TGACTACTTCTTAGCTGGGCAGCAGTGTGATGGTACCTCTCCAGGTTTGCTTATCTGCAGGTGGTGCCAGAATTTCGCTGCTCTTTTTTGGATATTAATAAGAAGAGGGTATCTTCCAAGCTCTGCCCTGCAAGCTAAGTTGGGGAACTTCTGTGTACCCCTAAAATGCCTTTACAGAATTCCAAATGAAATATCTCAGGCAGGCTTTTGTCCCATACATCAAAGTTTTCTTTGTATTTTGGGCCCCCAAATTTCACTCCCATATAATAGTATAGGTTTTATTAAAGAGTCAAAAATCTTAAGCCACATTTTTACTGGAGGGTTAAATTGAAGTAAAGTTTTTCTTAATATGTAATATGTTTTCCTCGCTTTTTCAGTCAAGTTTTTGATAGCACTGTCGAATTGTCCTGTAGATGAGATGATCAGTCCTAAGTAGCAATATTCTTTAACTTGTTCAAGTATATGAGGGCCAACGGTGAAATTGTACTTGTTATTTATCTTTGAGTGTTTCCTTTGGAATACTATGATTTTAGATTTGTCCATATTGATTGGAAGGGCCCATGTTTGGCTGTATTCATTAAGGATGTTGAGGCTTTCTTGTAGCCCTTCTGCACTTGGGGAGAGTAAAAGTAGGTCGTCTACAAAGAGCAGACATTTAATTTCTCTATCCAAAAGTTTAAGTCCTGGAGATGAGGATTTTTCGAGTTTGATAGCCAAGTCATTGATATAGATGTTAAATAATGTCGGGCTCAGACAACAGCCTTGTCTAACTCCTTTTGTCTGATTGAAATAGTCAGTTTGTTTGTTGTTAATTTTTACACAGCATCTGTTGTTGCCATACATGTCTTTAATTATATCATAGGTTTTACCACCAATTTTGTAATCTAAAAGTTTTAGTAAGAGTCCGTCATGCCAAACCGAATCAAAGGCTTTGCTAAAATCGATGAAGCAGGCAAATATTTTTCCTTTTTTTACTTTTTGTACATGTTCATCTACAAGTGCATTTAAAGTGTATATGTGATCTGTTGTTCTGTTATGTTTTGAGAAGCCAATTTGTGATGCATTTAGGATGTTATTGTGTTGTATAAAATGTGTTATTCTACTATTCAATATACCACAAAATAATTTCCCCAGATTGCTGCCTTGTGGAGATGCCTCTGTAATTGTTTGGATTTAGTTTATCACCATGTTTAAATATTGGTGTGATTTGATTGATTTTCCATTGATCTGGAAAGTGACCAGTTGATAGAATTAAATTGAATAACTTTAGTATAGCTTCCCTAAGTATAGGAGTGCCTGTGTTTTAGCATTTCATTGTATATGCCATCTATTCCACAGGATTTTTGGTTTTTAAGGGATTTTATCTTGGTGTTCAGTTCATGTAATGTTATAATTGAGTCTAATTTGTTTTAACTGATCTTTTTCAGTATGTTCAAGTTTTTTCAATCGGAGTATAAAGGTGTTTGTTCAGCAGTTAAGTCATTTTTCTTGAGCAGGCTTTCGAAATGTTTGGTCCACGTTTTTGCATCAACTAATGGGATAAAGTTTTCTTTTTTTGTTCTGTGAAGGTTTTTCCAGAGGTCCCAAAAGGAGTTTTTGATCTAGTGCGTCATCTATTTTTTTAAGTTGATTATTGACATAGTTAGCTTTTTTGCGTCTTAGGAGTGATTTGTAATTGTGATGGATGTAATGGTATTGTGTTCGAATTTCTTCACTTCCGGGTTCTCTGTGTTTTTTGTTTGACCATAATCTCAATTTCTTTCTTAGTGTTTCGCAGTCTTTGTCAAACCATTTGTTTTGGTTTGCATTGTGATCTTCTTTTACTATTGGTGTCCTTATGTTTACAACAGATCAAGGACCTTTTGGCAGCTGTTGAAAATATTGCTGTTACTTTTTTAGTGGCCAAATTGATGTTTTCTATGTTGTTATTGAATTTAGTGAACAGGAAGGAATATATCATGTTTTCCTATTTCAATTGAATTCAGTTGAGATTTGTAATGTTCCTGCCGGTCATGTTTCCATTTGTATGTTATTGGGAGTGGGTATAATGCTGATGTAGGTTTTTGGTGTTCTACGTTGGGATTTTTCTTCAAACTAATGACAATATGGCAATGATCTGACAGAGGTAGTTGTGGCATCACCATAAAATAATTTATTTGGTCAGGGTCTAGATCTGTTATAGCATAATCCCACCACACTACTGCCCAGTGGTGAGCAGTAGGTATACTTGCCCAAAGAGTCACCCCTTTGTCTCTGCCATTAACAATGTAAATACCCAATGCTCTGCAAAGTTGTAAGACCTCCTTGCCATGTTTGTTAATTATATTGTCAAAGGTATTCCTATAACTACTAACAATGGTATTTTGTTTAAAAGCTGTAATATGTTTTAGTCCATGTAAATTGATATAATCTGGTTCGTTTCCTACACGTGCATTTAGATCACCCATTATAAGAATTTTTCCAATGGATTGGAGTTCAGTAATGTCTGATTTTAGTGTTT
>CM050219.1:29817500-29825000 GCA_027475355.1 Coilia nasus | reverse complement strand
CACACACCACTGCTGCGGCCTGACCAAGCCCAGATGAATCCCACTGATCCCAGCCTCTCTCCTTTTCCCAGGCCTCTCTCCTTTTCCCAGCCTCTCTCCTTCTTTTCCCAGCCTCTCTCCTTCTTTTCCCCAGCCTCTCTTCTTCTTTTCCCAGCCTCTCTCCATCTTTTTCCCCAGCCTCTCTCCTTCTGCACTGCAGTGGCCAACCACACACCACTGCTGCAGCCTGACCAAGTCCAGTCTCTCTCTCTTCTTCCTCTCCTCCACCACCTCCATGTAACCAGTCTCTCTCTCTTCTTCCCTCTCCTCCACCACCTCCATGTAACCAGTCTCTCTCTCTTCTTCCTCTCCTCCACCACCTCCATGTAACCAGACTCTCTCTCTTCTTTCACTCTCTAGTATGTTGTACTGTATGTTGTACTGTATGTTGTAGTATATTGTACTGTATGTTGTACTGTAGGTTGTACTGTATGTTGTACTGTAGGTTGTACTGTATGTTGTACTGTAGGTTGTACTGTATGTTGTACTGTAGGTTGTACTGTAGGTTGTACTGTAGGTTGTACTGTATGTTGTACTGTAGGTTGTACTGTATGTTGTACTGTATGCTGTACTGTAGGTTGTATGTTGTGTGTTATTTATGCCGCTGCAAACTCTCGCTGTCGCTGAGACAAATTTCTCCTGGACAAAACTAATAAAGAAACCTAACTTAACACACACACACACACACACACACATGCACACACACAACCTAACCTAAACCTAATTTAATCTAACCTAACACACACACACCACACACACACACACATTGCACACACGCACACACCCCTAACCTAACCTACTTTAACCAGTCTCTTCTCCTCTTCTCCTCCTCTCCCCCTAACTCCGCTTGAGCAGTCTCTTCCTCCAGCAGAGAGGGGCAGGAGAGGAGGCAGTCTCTTCCTCCAGCAGAGAGGGGCAGGAGAGGAGCAGTCCTCTTCCTCCAGCAGAGAGGGGCAGGAGAGGAGCAGTCTCTTCCTCCAGCAGAGAGGGGCAGGAGAGGAGCAGTCCTCTTTCCTCCAGCAGAGAGGGGCAGGAGCGGAGCAGTCTCTTCCTCTTAGCAGTGGGGCAGGAGAGGAGCAGTCTCTTCCTCCAGCAGAGTGGGGCAGGAGAGGAGCAGTCTCTTCCTCCAGCAGAGAGGGGCAGGAGAGGAGCAGTCTCTTCCTCTAGCAGTGGCAGGAGCGGAGCAGTCTCTTCCTTTAGCAGAGTGGGGCAAACATCACTATGTAATGAGAGGAGGGATTCTGATGCAATGCTGGATGATGGAGAGAAACAGCACCAGCAGACACCATAGGTGCAGCAAGTGTGTGTGTGTGTGTGTGTGTGTGTGTGTGTGTGTGTGTGTGTGTGTGTGTGTGTGTGTGTGTGTGTGTGTGTGTATGTGTGTGTGTGTGCATGGATGTGTGTGTGTGTGCCTGTGTGTGTGTGTGTGCATTTGTGTGTGTGTGTATGTGCATGGGTGTGTGTGTGTGTGTGCCTGTGTGTGTGTGCGCGTGTATGTGTGTGTCTGTGTGTGTGTGTGTGTGTGTGTGTGTGTGCTAGGGTGTGTGGATGGGTGTGTGTGTGTGTATGTGTGCTTTTGTGTGTGTGTGCGTGTGTGTGTGTGTGTGTGTGTATGTGCATAGGTGTGTGTGTGTGCCTGTGTGTGTGTATATGTGTGTGTGTGTGTGTGTGTGTGTGTGTGTGTGTGTTGTGAGTGTGTGTGTGTGTGTGTGGTGTGTGTGTGTGTGTGTGGTATGTGTCTGTGCATGTGTGCATGAGCATGTTTATGTGAATGTGTGTTCAGTGTTGGCAGAGTGTGTAAAAAAAATATGAATGTGCATGCATGTGTGTGTGTGCCTGTGTGTGTGTATATATGTGTGTGTGTGTGTGTGTGTGTGTGTGGTGTGTGTGTGTGTGTGTGTGTGTGTGTGTGTGTGTGTGTGTGTGTGTGTGTGTGTTCAGTGTTGGCAGAGTGTGTATAAAAAATATGAATGTGCATGCATGCGTGTGTGATTGTGTGTACCAATTCACAGCTCAGGAACAACAACACACACACAACAACACACACACACACCAGCACCAGTGCAGCTCACGCACCATGGGGATAGGGGTAGGTGGGGGTGGGGGTAGGTGGGGATGGGGGTAGGTGGGGGTAGGGGTAGGTGGGGGTAGGTGGATGGGGGTGGGGAGGTGGGGGGTAGGGGTAGGTGGGGGTAGGTGGGGGTAGGTGGGGGTGGGGATAGGGGTAGGTGGGGGATAGGGGGTAGGTGGGGGCAAGATGGGGGCAGGTGGGGGGAGGGAATTGGGATGTCATTAGCCACAGGGAGGTCTGGATCTGTTGCTAAGGGAGATGAGAACACCGGTGGAATGCACGAGTGTGATCCAGTGAGCAGGTACTGCAGGGGGGGGAGGGGGGGTGGGAGGTGAGGGGTTGGGTGGGGGTAGTTGGACACAGAGGGCTTCATCCATCCCTCCATCCATCCATGTGTATGCAAATGCATGCAACAGCAGTGGGTGGAGTGGAGTGGAGTTGGTGGCGTGGTGTGGGGTGTGTTTGCGGTGTGGTGCAGTGCAGAGCTACTATCTCCGATCTGGGATTAGCAGAGATCCTCTCTGTTGCATGCCTGTGCATAAATTAGCCGTAGAGGAATTCCACTTAGATGTTAGATGTGAGTGAGAAGGAGGAGACGAGGACTCAGAATCTTCAGTGAGAGGCTGAAGTGATTCAGCTTCAAAAAAACTGGGGAGGGATATGACTTACTAAAAACAACCGTTCCCTGAAGTTCCCTCTTGACAGAGTTTGTTTCTAAAACCTTAAAAATCTAAACTACTTTACTGTCCATTTGACATCATAAAATGGAAACATGTCTTTGGCAAGTGACATGCCACAAATAAAACAAAAGAACAAACAATTTGAACGAAAACGCACCCCCCAAAAAAAATCTGGAGAATTCCCAAACAGTGAACAAAGACATGACTGACACTGGTTTACTGTGTCGATGTGCCTTTTTTCTCAAACGAGGAGGACGTCCAGTGACTGAAAAAGAAGGTGGATGTGAGCTTCATGCCTGTCCTTATTGGACAGCGCCCTCATCTGATCCCTCTCTTACTGGACAGCGCCCTCATCTGATCCCTCTCTTATTGGACAGCGCCCTCATCTGATCCCTCTCTTATTGGACAGCGCCCTCATCTGATCCCTCTCTTACTGGACAGCGCCCTCATCTGATCCCCTCTCCTCTCGCTGAAGTGAAGATTAGCCCATTCTGGAGGAAGGGCTATAAAACAGGCTTAGTTATCAATGCCAGAGACAGCGTCCTTTATCACCCAAACCATTTCCATCACTACACAGCACCCACACAGCATCCACACACCGCACCCACTCCTCACCTGTGGCAGAAATCACTCTGACACCTCTCCCTTCCCTCACCAGAGCATCCTCCCATCTCTGTGTTGACTGAGCTGTTTACATCTCTCTCTCTCTCTCTCTCTCTCTCTTCTCTCTCTCTCTCTCTCTCTCTCTCATCTCTCCCTCTCTATCTCTTTTACCTCGTTCCATCCATCCTCATCCCATCCTCTTGGCTGTCGTGTGACTCATGGCATCCCAGGCAGTCCATGGAGAGACTGTTTACGAGCCAACAATAAGGATGAGAGAGAGAGAGAAAGAGGGAGAGAGAGAGAGGGAGAGAGAGACAGAGAGAGAGAGAAAGAGGGAGAGAGAGAGAGAAAGAGGGAGAGAGAGAGTGAGAGAGAGAGAAAGAGGGAGGGAGAGAGAGAGAGAGAGAGAAAGAGGGAGAGAGAGAGTGAGAGGAGGGAGAGAGGGAGAGAGAGAAAGAGGGAGGTGGAGAGAAAGAGAGAGAGAGAGAGAGAAAAAGGGAGAGAGAGAGAAAGAGAGAGAGAGAGAAAGAGGGAGGGAGAGAGAGAGACAGAGAGAGAGAGAGAAAGAGGGAGAGAGAGAGAGAGAAAGAGGGAGAGAGAGACAGAAAGAGAAAGAGGGAGAGAGAGATAGAGAGAAAGAGAGGGAGAAAAGAGGGAGAGAGAGAGTGAGAGAGCGAGAAAGAGGGAGGGAGAGAGAGGAGAGAGATGGTGCTCGTCCTTGCCTTGATGGATGGGCGTGATATGGATCTCAGAGGAACGGCCTGGAGGCTCGGTGGGAGACTGCAGAGAGAAACAATTCTCGTCCTCCCCACCCTGAGCAGGAGCCGTGGAACAAAGCCTTTTGCCTCAGCCCAGAGCTGAACATTGCATTGCGTTACATGAATGCACCGCATGAAATGACCTGACACTACATCACATTGGGGGGTTGCAATACATTGCATTGTTTTGCAGTAAAGGCATGCTCCATTTCACTTGTTTGTACATCAGTCTACCCTGATGTAGCGTTCAGCACAGAAGTGAACAGGAGAACGGCAGTGTTACCTGCTCGCCTTTAGTGTGCCGTGAGCCAGCTGTATACCACAGGTGGGCATCCTGGCCTCACAGAGTAAAGATTCCCACCATGTACAGTACTGGTCTTACCTGTGTGCATCGCAGAGGTGATTTCATTCCTCAGGGAGCCTGAATAAAGAGTTGCACTCATTTGAGTGAGGGGGTTTTGTAAAACACTGTAAAACTGTTCAGTTCTTAACCGGTTTATTTAATGACCCTATGCAGATAATCACCTGATTTCAGAGTAACCACAATGCCAATAGCAAGGATTAAAAGTATTATTAATTTGCCGAAATTACTAAAAAATACTTTATCACATATAAAGATGATATTCCCTTGAAATAAAATGTTGGACGGCCTTTTATTCCCTGAAGCCAGATTACCTGCCTCTGTTGTATACACATAAGGCCAAGCATGCCTAATCTTCCCACAATAGATTGCAGAGAGAGTTCTAGAAATGCGACACTTCACTACACTGACAGAGGAGAGGAAGCCAGGCACAGTGGAGGGAGGCAGTATTCCTGTTGTGTGTGTGTGTGTGTGTGTTCATGTGTGTGTTTATGTGAATGTGTGTTCAGTGTGCACCTGCCAGTGTTGCCAGGGTGTGTAAAAAAAATATGAATGTGCATGCATGCGTGTGTGTGATTGCGTGTGCCAATTCACAGCTCTGGGACAACAACACACACACAACAACACACACACACCAGCACCAGTGCAGTTTCATGCACCATGGGTATGGGGGTAGGTGGGGGTGGCATAGGTGGAGGTGGGGGGTAGGTGGGGATGGGGGTAGGTGGAGGTGGGGATGGGGGTAGGGGGGGGGTAGGTGGGTAAGTGGGGATGGGGGTAGGTGGGGTGGCGTAGGTGGAGGTGGGGGTAGGTGGGTATGGGGGCAGGTGGGTATGGGGGTAGGTGGGGATGGGGATTGGGGTAGGTGGGGGTGGGGGTAGGTGGGGGTGGCGTAGGTGGGGATGGGGGAAGGTGGGGATGGCGTAGGTGGGTATGGGGGTAGGTGGAGGTGGGGGCAGGTGGGGGATGGGGTAGGTGTGGGTGGGATGTCATTAGCCACAGGGAGGTCTGGATCTGTTTTGCTGTTCTGCTTTCTCTGAGTTCAGGGGGATTCGTGAACTTATAACTCTTTTGGTATAGGACGTCTGCTTCAGCACTCCACTCACTTTCCCATCTAATGCCTATTCGTGCACAGAGGCAGGCGCTATCGAGGTGTTCAATGATTCCCTTGGTCTTTTTTGGCCGTATCCACGGGGGCGGCAAAAGGAGAACAGTTCAGACATTTCAGGACCCTGGCCAGTTCCCTCACTGAACATGAGTGAATTATCTACGTAAGTGAACCCCTAAAGCACATGGGAAAATATCCTATAGGATTTATTCACTTCGTTTGTCTTCTTCAGAAACGAACAAAACATCGAAAATGTCTTCCATTACTGTAGGCTACTTATCTCTGGGACTGTGCGTTTTCCAAATGAGATCCGTTATTCGGGGGAAATGATAAAATCGTATTAGTGGTTCCATCAAGGATACAAAAGACAGATGAAATCGGCTTCCCTTAAATGAGACCCGCTTATAAGTCATGAGATTGCATATAGATTTTTCTATAATTCATTAGGCAGCGGAAAAAAAGAGGGCCCAAAGTTAGAAGATGAAAATGATATTCTGTTAACAGCCTTTCCATCTGTAATGTGGGCGTCTATTCATAATTCATTCTGCGATTACTTTTTTAATGCGAAACCGTGACCCTGCGTGCACAGCCTCTTCTCAAACCTGTACCATCATCTCCGCGCCTATAGCATAGAGTGAATCGTAATTTGCCTCTACAGCGAAAGTCGAGGTCCTCTGATGCAAGGGTAAACTTCAGATACCATTCGTGCCTCGCTCTGGTGAGTCGAGATGAGGTTATAAGCAGCTAGGGTGGGCGTGGACAGGGGCACATGGTCTTGCAGGAAGAGGAAGCAGAAAGCAATTGAGCTTGCTCACTGGAAAGTAGTGAGGACATTGGCCAACTGGCGATAAGCAGAAGGAGGCTAGTGAAGTAACGAGGCCTTAAATAAGAAAATGGGTCCCTGAAGACTTGGACTGAAACAGGCTCATTCTGGCAATACCCAGACAAGGAGTCCAGAATATTAGTGAGTGGTTGCTTAGCTCTATGGTAGCCCCATAGAGCTAAGCATGGCTTCAGATGAATTAGCACAGCATACTGAGGAATTCGCCAAGGAGCATTACCCCCTCTAGTGCATCCTCTTCTGTTATGGGTGGATGGATGAAGGGCTAGTCCCGAGGGGGCTGCCCCTCTGCTAAGACATAATGTCTGTAAATAATGTCGTGCCCCAGAGTGCCCCAAAGCATAACATAATAATTATTCCTGAGCATATACAATGGCTATTACCGTAAGGGTGGACCCTCCCTCCAATCTTAGCTAAAAGCTAAACACAGAGTCAAGGCTGTAGCTGTGTCCTGTGTGTTTGCTGGAGATGTGTCCTGTTTGCAAATGCAGGCATAGGCCATGAATGATCTATGACACCCCACATGACGCCATCTCTAGATCTGCATATTTTCAGTAGATGACATAGACATTCAAATGTAGTCGTCTCCTTACATGACTTAATCTGCATCAAAGGTGACCAGGGCGGTGACATCTTTTTCAGCCCTAATGACCCTCACGTGTGGTTGTTTGAAAAGAGAACAGGCAGGTCACTGACAAAGGGCACAGAGCAGCTTCTTATCAGAAACAATGTGGACAATATTATTCCCAACATAACAAATAAGGCCAAACAATAATCCCCATTGCCTAATAAAACAAATGTTTTAAATGGGAAGCAAACAACTCATTTTTGTAAAATGTACCAATGTACCACATTTTGTAAAATGTACCACTGATGTGATTACCACAAAAATACTACATGTTATGTCAACTAGTGTTATCCTTCTTGTTTTTGGGGTCTGACATAAAGCAGACGTTGTGACAGTTTTGCCAACCTGTTCTGTAGTTTAACAAACTGTACAACAAGAGTTGTATTAATAGTTTAATACTGAATAGACTGT
>CM050219.1:29647500-29812500 GCA_027475355.1 Coilia nasus | reverse complement strand
TGCAAAAACAATGTTTAAGTTCAAAGAACTTTGAATATACAGAACACAGTCAAGATTAGTGCCACATTTTAATAAACTCTACTAGGCCTTTTAAAACTTTCAGCCTCAAGTTAACTTCTGTTTTTAATTTTGCAGGTTAATTAGAATTCAGCATCAATGTGTAATGGGGGTGGTAAGGGGCTTAGAGCAGCCTTAAGAATGCTGATGTAGTCAGTGAATTTGGATGCAATTTGAGTTCCCAGTAGGACACGCAGGAGCCTGAGGTGCAGATTTTAACATCTTCTGGCGCTGTGAAGATGCTGACAAAGCCACTAAAATCCCACGATGCATCACTCTATGCCCTCTGTGGAAGTGTTGGGGTGCCCCAGAGTAAGGGAGTTGAAACAGCCTGAGTGTGCTGCGGTGGGGTGGCTGGTAGCCTGCCCCTCGTACTTCATTTCATTTTGTACAAAAGGTCTGGAGTCGGCGCCACTTAAATTCATGTATGCGGACCGAGCAAATCCTGGCCAATCAGCAAATAGAGGGAGTGTTTGTCAGCGATGACATTGACTTTGCGTGCTACATTTGAACTGTAGTGCGTAGGCAGGCTAAATGCATATGTCATGACCAGACGTTAGCAATTGGGTAAAGGCAGAGCCACTTGTTTTAAACTTCAGCAGAGTACACACACCTCCAGGAAGAAATTGTTTGTCAAAGCAGTAAAGCCAGACCCTCTGTACGAAATGAAATGAAGTACGAGGGGCTGGTTTACCAGGCTAGGTGGATGGGGGGGTGGGGGGTGCAGAATGCTGTGTGGTCGTGTGTGGAGGAGGGGGTCTCATTTGAAAAAAGGTTTGACCGTGTGTGTGTGTGTGTGTGTGTGTGTGTATGTGTATGTGTTAGGTGAAGGGGCTCTTCATCTGGAAGAGTTTGGCTGTCTAAGTGTGTGAGTGTGCGTGTATACGTGTACATGTTGGGATTTCTCACCTGGAGGAGGGTCTGGCCAGGGGTACGAGCTTCCTGACGCCGCCCTTGTGAGTGCGTGTGAGTGTGTGTGAGTGTGTGTGTATACGTGCTTGTGTATACATGTATATACGTGTATATATGTGTACATGTGTGTACATGTTGGGGTTCCTCACCTGGAGGAGGGTCTGGCCAGGGGTACGGGCCTTCTGACGCTGTGCTTGGGGCTGGGGGTGGCACTGTCCCCAAGGGGAATCAGGTCCTGGGAGCTGAACACGAACCCTCTGGGCACTGGGCAAAGAATGGGGATGTGATTCATAGCCGTCGGGTGTTTGTTTTGGTTATACACTTGTCTCAGGGTGCTTGCTCTTTTTGTAAATAAAAATTCCAGACTTTTTCGAAACCTTTTTTTTTTTTTCGGAAAATCTTCACTTCACGTACTTTTATACTTGCATGCCTACTCTTTTGGTTGAGATTGTACCTGTTGTGTGTGGTAGATAACTTGTTTTAGTAAGTGTATGCATATATCAATGCAGTAAATGCGACCAGTTCACCAAATCATAGCGAGTTGTTTTGTATATGCTTTCCACAGCTCATTCACACAATAATACCTACTAGACGCCCATCTAACACACCTAGTGGAGGTGATGCTAATGTCGGCATACTGCCTGTTTTCTGCCATTTCTGTTGCTGTTCCACTTAAAATGAGGCTTTACCTGGTGTAGAAATGGACAAACTCACCTCCCATTAACCTATATTTTGAGTAGGTGAAATTTTAACGTTTATTTTAAACACATTTCGCATTGAAATGTCTCACCACCCGGCCAACAATAGACTCTGCTTACGCTAAGTACTTTCCTTATTTATTATTCTTTTCTTCTTTTATGTAAATCTCTGCCAACACTGCTTTAATCTCTTCTCAAGTGTCTCAGCAGGCTAACACCTCCCCTCCACACACACGCCGCACACACACACACCCCACGCACGCACACACACAGTTCTACAGCTCACTGAGGCCCCCTACTGGCTATAAACACCCAGCACGTAGAAAAGTGATCACAAGCCACAGCCTTGTGAAAACCTGTCATGGAATGAGATAACCTCGAGGCAGCCAAAGTTACCTCAGGGGTGCTGTTGCTACACATTTTAAAGCAACACTAAAGCAGCACTTACTGTATCCTCAGTCACACCACAGGTGCTATTCTGTCCTGCAATACTATTCTGTCCTGCAATACTAATCTGTCCTGTAATACTAATCTGTCATCCAGTACTAATCTGTCCTCCAATACTAATCTGTCCTGCAATATGACTCTGTGCTGTCATACTAATCTGTCCTGCAATACTATTCTGTCCTTTAACCCTTTAATACGGACCCCCTATTATAACTTTGTTGTTACCAGAATGGCAATGACCAGGTTGTAATATTTTACTAAAGATTCTCTGTAATGTCGTAGTAATGTTGTAATGTTGTAGTTACATTTTTTTCAGTCACAGTGAGTCGTAGCGCCGGCGATACGGTGCTGCGCTAAGAGGCTACTACTACTCTGCTGTCCTGCAATACTACGCTGTCATCCAGTACTACTCTGTCCTGTAATATTAATCTGTCCTTTAATACTACTCTGCTGTCATGCAGTACGACTCTGTCCTGTAATATTAATCTGTCCTGAAATTCTCATGGACTTATTTGTACCTGGCACCTTGTGACTGTACATTTTAGGCATGCTTGTATATCTGATTTATATTTGCTAGTTTTACATTTTCTAATCTTTTTTCTATTTAATTGCTTTTATCTATTGTTTTCTCCTCTGTTGGCTTGTTCCAAATAACATCTCACCCTATACTTGTATAGTGACAATAAGGACTTCTAATTTCCTACTCTATTTTCCTAATCTACTTGTTTAGTTTAAAAGAACATGCAAGAAGTTGAAGAGGAGGAAAAAAACATATTTACAATTCATATTGACACTGTTAAAATTATATCAGTGACAGAGAAACAATATATTTAAAATCTTAGATCTTCACAGCTGTTGGGAAAAGGACAATCATGTTTATAATATTCCAGACTATATACATTCATATTGGAATTTGGGGCCACTGACACAAACCGCATACTACTGAACATTGTTCATCATATCTCTCTGATTAATAACTGGTAAAGGTCAAGCATTGATTGGCAGTCATGCATTGAAATAGACATTTGGGTCATAACGTATGGGACGAAATAAAATATAATAATTATTATTATTTATTTATTTTGGAAGTGTACTTCACTGTCACATAACTATTCTTGTCCTGGCACATTTAAGACCAAAGTGACACCTATAAATTCAGGGGCGAATCAGTAATCAGGAAGGACATCCAAAAGGAGTTTCTTTATGGGCTATAAAATGCTCTGGAAGACTTTACCTCAAGGCAGATGGGCTGTGGCGCCGATGGGGGATTTTATAGCGACACACACGCGGGCGTGATAACGACCCATCTGCTAACTTTAGGCCCAGACGGCGACTTCCCCGTTGGAAGGCGAGACTCTCGCGCTGCGTGACACAGTCGTCTCATACCACCACCAGCGGTGGCAGCAGCTGTGGGTAGCGGCCCCATCTCTAGTCATTAGCATCCCCAGCTCCGGGTATGAGGGGACTCTGATTAGCACTGGAGTGCAGTGGTGGCAGCAGCTATAGGTAGCAGCCCCATCTCTAGTCATTAGCATCCCCAGCTCCGGGTATGAGGGGACCAGGGGCGGATCTAGGGGCGGGGCCACAGGGGCCGTGGCCCCCCCTGTAATCAGACTGGCCCCTGAAGTGCCCCTGTTCTGTCAACGAGCGGGCAAGAACAACAACCTGAGAATTCAGTGATCGCTGCTGCAGTTCCGCCCCCAAACTGTTGGTGGCAGTGCGCTTGTTGTTGCGTCGGAAACGGAATAGAATTTCACGAAGAAGAATTTCACATTTCTGGTACGTTCTGGTACCCATAGATAGTATACATGCTGGTACCGACAGACGACAGACCTTTCGCACTCGCAGAGGTCAAAGAGGAGGATTTTGCATTCTGCCGGTCAAACTACAAGGCGATTTCATTGTTTGGTGAGTCAAATGTTCTTGCAGATTTTGATGAAAAGTTTAGGCTTGCTTTAAACTAGACTGAACTGACATTAAAACCGTTGGCTTCTAAAGTTGTAATCCACTGCACAAGCTACATCAAAGTTGTAATGTTGTTGGTAGGATAGCAATAGATTTGACCTTTGACGCCAAATGATGAAGGGTAAAATCACATGGGCTCAACCATTAATGAACAAGAACCATACATTATTAAACAGGCCTAGGAGGAGAATAGCTTTTGCATTTGCTATGTGAAACAGGCTACCCCAAAATGCACTAGAATGCAGGAAATTGCATCTAAGAAATCCAAAATTTTCTGGGGGAGGACCCCCAGACCCCCCGCTATTCTTGGCCCCTCAAGGTTACATACTGGACCCACACTGGCCCCTGTTTTAAAAAAATCCTAGAACCGCCCCTGGAGGGGACTCTGATTAGCACTGGAGTGCAGTGGTGGCAGCAGCTGTGGTGGGTAGCGGCCCCATCTCTAGTCATTAGCATCCCCAGCTCCGGGTATGAGGGGACTCTGATTAGCACTGGAGTGCAGTGGTGGCAGCAGCTATAGGTAGCAGCCCCATCTCTAGTCATTAGCATCCCCAGCTCCGGGTATGAGGGGACTCTGATTAGCACTGGAGTGCAGTGGTGGCAGCAGCTATAGGTAGCAGCCCCATCTCTAGTCATTAGCATCCCCAGCTCCGGGTATGAGGGGACTCTGATTAGCACTGGAGTGCAGTGGTGGCAGCAGCTATAGGTAGCAGCCCCATCTCTAGTCATTAGCATCCCCAGCTCCGGGTATGAGGGGACTCTGATTAGCACTGGGGCACTGGAGGTTGCAGGGCTCCCACTCTTTTTCACTGACAAAATTTCAAAACTTTTCCATGACTTTTTCATGACCTAAAGTGATTTTTTTATGACCTCATGGCACCTTAAGTGTGTAGAATTTAGCATACTTATGGCTAAATAAGAAATGTTTAACATTCAAAAATACCGGCAATGCATTTATTGTCGACTTTAAAGGCCTAATGATAACAGAATACTGTAGTTGCGTTAGGGGGAAACTAAAATTCCATGAATTTTCCAAAACATTCAGTGAATTTACAAAATTCCATGACCTTTCCAGGCCTGGAAATTTTAATTTTCAATTTCCAGGACTTTTCCAGGATTTCTATGACCGGGGGAACCCTGAATGTTGGAAGTGGTGCGAGGATGGGGACACAGAGCAGTAATTGTCCCACGGAGGTGACAACATGCCCAGTATAGCAGGAGATGACAACATGCCCAGTATAGCAGGAGGTGACAACATGCCCAGTATAGCATCTACCAGCAGTACAAAGGAAGACTCCAGGATGGAGGGCTTTTTCAAATCAAATGGCTTTTCTTAGACGCAAAGGGGAAAAGAGAAAGATTGTTGTGCATATGTTTGTGTCTACGTACAGTGTTTTTAACCAAAAGACAGACTGATAGATATGTCCTTAAAGTGAGGCAAAATTCCAATGCAGAATAGAGAGAACATTAATTAAGGCTTAAAAACAACACTCTGATCTAGGTTGCAGCACGTTTGGGAAATAGCAGGTGGCGCGAGGTAAATCACCCACAGAGGCTGATGTTAAAGCTAAAGTGAAAGAACACTAAACATGAGCTGTGCAACGTAGCAAAAACTAGCACCAACCAGGGCAGGAATTTCACGAGGGCCATGAGGGCCATGGCCCTTGTGCCCTCTCAATGTGTCCTTGTGCCCTTGAAAAATATCTGCCAGAAGGCCACAGTGGCCCTGATGCCCTTCCACAAAATTGACAACACAAAAGGCCAAGTGGCCTTTCCCCTAAAATGACGAAATTCCAGGCCTGGCACCAACCCTCCTCCCCCTTTGTACATGTAATACCTTGAAATGTTGCAGTTCAAATGTAGTTTTATGAATGTTATGAAAACTTTACATCTTGGGACAGAAAAACTGCTGAAATGGTACCAGATCTGTAGAATGACCCAGGCATTGTGTCCTCTATTATAAGTTGCTTTGAATAAAAGCATCCACTAAGTGTAATGTAATTGTATATCACTACCATAGCCTCCATAAGACTGCATTACTGAATAAAACATGTTTAAAACATATTTAACGTTTCCAGAACAACATTTGGACAAACCACAGCATACTGTGAGCTTGTAGTCTGGTATGATGTCGAAAACTTGAAATGACAATAAAGTACATTGCTTATTGCTTTCTCTGTAACAGATGTAAAAGGGCGGCTGGTGGTAACCAGGACTAAACCAAAAGGACTGTATGGAGAGGGGCTAGTGCAGGTATACAATAATCGCCACAGGTTGTCCGGTCAGAACAAGAATGAAATGTCCCTTAGTGAAGACACACACACACACCACTCATGAACAGTGAAACCGTGTAAAGGACGAGAAAACCTTGATAGGCAGTGAACCGTGTACCGTGTATGGGGAATGAACCCATGAAGCTGATTGGTTTTACAACCAGTTTATCTCTCATGGACGCACGGATGAATGAGAGCTGAAGACACGAGAAAAATGAGGAGAGAGATGAACGTTGGGATCCTGAAACGTCCGTGAATGAAATGAAAGTCTGAATGAAGTGGATCCAGCTGAAATATCTCTCTGTCCCTCCAGTGAGTTGCTCTGAAACCCGAAAGTTCTGCTGCTGGCTTTAACAGCTGATCACAGCGGGGGTCCTGCTAATAACAATCAGGTAGCCCGGCAACCAGATGCATCTCTGACCTCGCAGGGGCTGCTGGGTGAAATCCACAGGTTGCTGGGGCCTTAGACCTGCCCGGCAACAAGCCTCAAGAGAGTGATTGGAGGACTCTTCTAGACTCTGAGGAGCCTGATCAGCAGGAGGTCACGGGTGGGGAGCACAGATCCTGTGAGGTGGAGGATGGGTTGATTGCCCATCTGAAGGTGGCCAATAGTTTGAACAACAGATGTACCTGTTAGAACACAAAACCTGCAAGAAATCCTCTGAATGGACAGTTGATGTTGGACTAACATTCATTCCACTTGCAGGTAATGGCTCCGGTGGTGTTCATTAGAACAGTTATAGGTTTTGAAATTATGTATATTTACAGTTATATTGATATTTGAATTAAAAAAAAGGGTTGGTAGTGTCCCTGGCACCCTGGTGAGTCGGGTGACATGACATGAATGGTATTTCAAATTGTTGGAGACCAATGAATAAAAAGCCATAAAATGAATACAATTTTCCCATAAAATGAATAATATAAAATAGTTATGTTCTAACACATGATACCAAGGTGTCTCTTATTTCCCAGAACTGCTGCTCAGTGTGAGTCATTATGTGACGGTAGGGAAAGATTAGATCTGAGTACGTCGGACATTTATTGACAGCCCCTACCTGTAGCCCATGCAGTTAAGAGCACGTCTCCGTTGGTTCAGCTGACCGTTGAGACAATGCTTTCTGATGAGCTGTCCAAGATGCTACTGTACCTGCTGTAGAACCAACGTTGAAGTCAGACATTGATTGAATCGATAACATTGACAATGGAATTTGATTTGACATAATGTTTCTTCCAGAAGCATCTATTCTTTTTTATTTTTGCCATCTACAAAAATCTGGTTACCCCAGTTTGTAATGAACAGTAATATGGTTGCTGAACTTTGCCCACAAAATGAATAACACACAAGTCTTTAATACATGGCAAAAAGGCAGAGCACTAGATGTTTGTTGTGTGATCTCAACCTAACAGTATTTTACAGCGGTCGCTCTTGCTCTTCCTGGGCCTGCAGTAGAAGCCATGGTTGCCACACACAGGGTGCAAGGCCTCCACCAGGTCAGAGTCACACTGGTACTGCAGGGCTGCGTGGCAGATGCATTCTGGGAAACAGATATACAGAAGTAGCAGCAGCACCATCAGGGCCACGGGCGGTGAGTGGCTCATCCTAATGCGCTCACACAATGAGCCCACTCCCCTGGATCCACACCTATCCATGTAGGAGATTGAGTTCAAATCCTTTTTTGTATCACAGAGACATCACGTTTCTTACAGGCCAACTCTTAAATCTTACACTTGAAACCTAAGCATTAATGATGTGTAGTGATGCCACTACACCTGTAACAGCTATGCAAGTGGAGTTTGGGGAGTTTGCATCTCAGAAAACAGAGCAGTGTCTTGAACTCATATTCATACCACAGAACATTAAAACACATATTCACACTAAAGAAGATCAAAGCAGTATGTTACATTTCTCTCTTTTAATAACATAACACACATTAAATCCACAACAATATATAGCTTACTGGTAAGGATTAAACATGAAGTTTCTGCCAGCCAGCATTCACCTTATGATGAGTCAAACACAGATACAGAAACAATCTTTTCGAGTCAAACACAAGTAGCTAAGGAGGATGTAGCCTAACGTCATGGCAGATACGGAAGCGAAGGCAGACACGTTGGGGTGGGGAGGGGGTACAGTAGTGTCCCGTGAGGAGCCTGAAGAGGTGTTTCTCTGCCCTGACTACAGCTGCTAAAGACTTCCTGCAAAAAAAAAGATTCAGAAAGAACCAATACTGAAAGTGTCAAGTACACAACACGATGCATGGATGACCACAGCAGAGAAATATATATTTTCATGCTTTAAACAGTTTTATTTTGAAAAGAAAATATTAAAATACGTAGCTGAACATGCTATAACTCCAAAAATGTTTACAGGTCAAACGATGAGGATTGGACCTTGCGTTGTGTTGCAACAATAAACCAAGTGGCTCATTGATAGGCTTAAAGCTTTATTCTTTGAACGCAGGATCTTTTTCATCAAGTTGAACACCAGCCACACACAAATTGTGACAATCGTTCAGTTATTTCTCTCACTCTAGTAATTGGAATTGGACATGTGGAGCGAAAGGTTAAAACCTTTTGAGTGCACATTTGTGCTAGTGTACTGTCTTAGCTCAGCACATTTTCTGACCAATACTATTTGTAACTGGTTCATAGTAACAAAGTTAGGAATTATTATTTGGCATGGCGTGCTGTACCTGCACTGTTGGTGTAGTTCGCAAAAGGATTTAAGGTGGCTTTTGCTTTTGACGTCCAGTTGGCCGTGCTGGAGCTGAAGGAGCTAGAGGACAGGGATTTCCCCAGGTTGTCTGAGCTAACTTTTTTGGTGTTGTTGGTGGCTGTCTTGCTCCAGTCTGAAATATATATAAACACGTTTTACTGCGACACTTTTCACAGGCTTACCAGCTCTGTTAACCATTTCATCAGGACAATACTTATATTACTCATTATTATTACTCATATTATTACTTCTATTACTCATTATTATTCTGTAACTATATAATCAGGTGTGATTAAGATGGGTTACCTGAATTGTCAGCTAGACGTAGTTGTGCACAACACAAGTATCGCCTCCATTGTTTTTGCACATTCTCTTTCAACGCGCAATGAAAAACAAATATGAACAGTCCTGTCAAAGAGAAGAATAAATAGTAAATAGCATTTGTTTTTTGAAATGATTAAAGTTCAGTTGATTCCTTTAAAATGGATAGACAAAGTAAATGCAGGGGTTAGTATCCAAACAGTAACACAGTACAACAGTATTTGTGTGGTCTAAAATAGTCCAAATGTTTGCCACGCTTAAGCTCATAGGTCAATGTAAACACTTATATATGTATACAAAAATAGAGATACCTTGAGATATACTCTGCATGTACTGCATGCCACAAAATCTCATTAGACATTAAGGTTCAACACAAAGTCCGTGTAAGAGAAATTAATGGAGAAATTAATAGAGCAATTTCAATTTCACTCACTTTCACTTTCAATTTCCATTTCAAAATCCTAAAAACGTAATTATTCAATTTGACAACTACACCTGGCTGACAACAAGCAAGTTACGTAGTGGAATTACTGGGGAGAAGGCAACGGACTATACCAACAATGTATGCCATGTAATATGCATACTCCATTCAGGCATTTGCGATGGGTTGAAGGCAGACCTAATAGTTTTAAAGTTCACACAGAGCGTGTGTGCCCACCAGGAAGCCGACGTACAGTATGGCTGTGGGAAGCAGCCAGAGGCTTTGCACAAACTGAAAGGGCCTGGTCCACCAGGCTAGTATTGCAAGTCACTTTATTCACCATGAGAGTGTTCCTTCTTTATTCCGGTCAGATTTTACAGCCCATCTGAGGCTAGTATGATAAGCAAGCATTAACATAAGTACTGATGGACCATGAGCGCCCAGTGATAATACTCCATACAAAATCAGCTGCCTTCAGCTGTAAGAGTTATTTATAGCAATAGCAGTGTCCATACAATATTTGTGCTGTATTTAGGTAGTAAAAATTTGAATATTCTTTAAAAAAACAAGAGCATTTTCCCACACCTTAATCCCAAACCTACAAGTACAAATCATTTCACTGTCTTCGGGTTCCCTCAACCTATTACATTTGTTTTCTGTTACTGACCTTGAAGCGAGTTAAAGATGGAGAACAGGTACATGAAGGCCAGGTTGACAGGGCCCCAGGCGAAGAGGGCAAACCCCCACGTCATCCCGAGCAGGAAGGTGAGGCTGATCACACTCCGCAGGTTACGCAAGATCTCCTCTCGCAGGGTGCGATTGCTGCGCTTACCATTGCGCCCACAGATCTGGATCATCACCACAATGAACATGGCCACATTCATGAGGAAAATGATGGAGAAGTAGCCCACGCATGTGATGTAGAATACCATGTTGCTTCTGATCCAGCAGCTAGGGGAAAAAGATTATGCACTCATGAGGTGACAGTCAACACCCTCCTACTTTCAGAGAAACACAAGTGGTCAAATGTGTTACATGTGCTATGTTATAAACAACTTATAAAACCTAGGTTATGAACAACTTTGTTATAAACAACTTAAAAACTATGTTATAAACAACTTAAAAATCCATTTTGTGTAACTCACAACTTTGATGATTCTTGTCCAGTGTCATCTCTTCCATAATATTCCAGCCCATAAGAGTGTCTGTCGATTGCTACTACAGTGCAGACAATGGCAGCAGGTAGTCCTAAGAAAAGGAACAGTTTAGAATCACAATCAGGGCATATCACTATGTTACATTAGTTTTTAAGCAATTTACTTTAGCAGGCATAACTGTAAATGTGTTAGTACCCCATCCGACTAGGCAGAATTTCAGGATATATCTCCTTATGTAAGTGTTGAAGACCTTGACCAAAGCAATGTACATGTGAATCGATTCTAATCCCATCCAAGTGAAGGAGGTCAGCAGGAAGAAATGCATAAAGACAGCCACTGTAATACACAGGCCTTCCATGCCAAACGATGCCAGCCAGCCATCAAGGAGAAACACCATGTTTAGAAACAACAGGGATGTGCTGAGGTTCATGAGGATCTTTGCTGGGTAGTCTCGACGGAGCTTTCTGAAGAAAAAAAAAAACATTACCCAACATTGACAAGAAATGTCAGTATACTGCAGTGACATTCATACATGTAATTACAGCCAGGACCTTTCTGTCCTGTCAGGTTTGTGCTTTCAGATAACTACAAAGATGTTTACATGTGGCATAGAAAACAAAATGTGCTTGTAAAATAGAGATAATTTGCCAACTTTTTTTACCAGCATTTTGTAAACTATTGAAGGCAAGATACTCACTCAAACGTAATATAGGTGAGAAGAGTGACTGCTGAGAAGATAGCTGACACACCACATCCAATATAAGTGATGAAAGTAAGAACCTTTGTGTTCTGGTAATCAATTTGAGCTGCAGTGCCAGATATATCCTGAAAGAAAAAAAAGAAAGTTGCTGTGTACAGTCAAACACATGATATGAGTTTATCAGTCTTAGGCCTGTCGCAATAAGCAATAAATCGATTAAGTGCATTATAACTTATTAAAACTAGAAAAGCACTCAGATCACCACCAAAATGTAATCACTTTTAAGATAGCCACAAGAGGGCGACAGTTCTGTGGGGAAGAATCCTTTACAAAAATCCTGGCTCAAGATGGTGATCCGGATCACCACCAAAAATGAATCAGTTGTAAGTTAGCCAACTTCTGATCTATCCTGAAAAATTTGTTGAAATCCGTCTAAACTTTGTGACTTATGCTATTAACAAACAAACAAACAAACGGACAAACAAACCAACGCCAGCAAAGACGTGCGTGCTTGTTTGTTTTCCATGTGTCTCTCTCTACCAAAGAGACTGGAGCTGTCTACCTAAAGGATCAGGACTTATCTTTGCTTATAGTATTGTTTTTTTTTTACTATTATTAGGTAACACAGTCTCATTTACCAATATCTTCATAATATGTTTAGATTTGCTTTTAAACTTTGAACTTGCTAGGTAAAATATTGGATGTATGGTGTGTTTATTTATGGAGAAAAATGAAAGGATTTTTAGGTAATGAGCGCAATAACTTTGCCCGCCTCGATAATTTCCAGACTGGAGCCTAACATTTCATACTTTTTGAAGTGCAATTTTCTTAACAGTTTTGTGTGGTTTTGATTTTCATTTTTTAATTGTTTTTGGTTATGTTTTGTTTATTTATTTTGGATATTTAACATGTCTTCCAGTTCCAGTGTTAAATATTTCTTAGAAATGGAAGGGTGAAAGGGTGTACTTGCAATATTATTCCATTATCATTATATTAGTTGAAACAGACAATATTATCATTTATCACAATAATTTCTGGGACAATTTATCATCCAGCAAAATTTGTTATTGTGACAGACCTAACCATTGTGAACATTGAGAACAGAATCACCTCACCATTAAAATACCAAAGTGAGTCAGATGATTACACAGGCACACCGTCCTGTTGTCACTTGAATCAGGGCTCACTTGGCAACCTTCACTGTTCCAGCCTCCTGTTCCATCTAATAAAAACATTAAGAAGTCATTAAAAGGTCATTAATCATGATAAACCTTGGATGCCTGGGTCCTGCCTGCAATCACACTACTAAATCAAGACTCATTTCTTGAGGTCTAGGCTGTTTAGACAGACCTTGCGTCTTAATTCATAAAATTATGTCATGACACAGCCAAAACAAAGCAACTATGTTGGCTAGGTGGAGTTGCAAACTGGAATATCACAATTGAAATGTTAATACCAATACTCCCATATCTCAGCAATCTTCAACCCATGGAAACAGAATATTCAGGATATTGCTGTAACCAGAATATTGGCCTGTTTCCAAATATGCTGTACATGCAAATGTAGTCAATGATAATAGTAAAAGTTAACGATACTGATATGAAAGATGAAAATATATAAATACATATTTAAAAAAGGATGAATGTTTCCACAAGCTACTCGGCAGCACCGTGACTAGGTGACAATGCGGTATGCTGTCCTAGAATGCAGAACTCAAAGATTCTGGAGAGATTTGCACCCCGCTCTACTATTTTTGCCACAAATAGCATAGCAGGGGCAGAAATTGTTAGTCTGGTAAACCAGCCCCTCGTACTTCATTTAATTTTGTACAGAGGGTCTGGAGCGGAGGCCATGAGAAACGATTTCCTCCTGGAGGTGTGGACTCTGCTGAAGTTTAAAACAAGCCTCTGCCTTTAGCCAATCGCTAACGCCTGGCTGTCACTTATGCAATTTAGCCTACCTACACACTACAATTCAAATGTAGCACACAAGGCCAACATCACCGCTAATGAACACACCCTCTGTTCGCTGATTGGATCGGTTTTGCTGGGGCTGATTAAATGACCCTCAAGAGATTCCGGTCCAGACCCTCTATACAAAATGAAATGAAGTACGAAGCGCGGGTGTACCAGGCTAAGAAATTGTACCTTTGGCCAAGTCTTATTAACATAATAACATAACAAAAGCAACTTACTTTTAACGGTGAAATCCCAAAAAACACAGCTCCGCTTTGACCCCAGCTGAAAGACATACAAAAGTGCTGTTCCTGATACATTCACTTTTCAACTGAAAGAGGGATAAACATTAAGTGTGCATTACTACTGTAGTTATTGGGCTTGAATGGATGGTGCCTCAGGAAATAAGTCACACTTAAAAAGGTGGAATTAAAACCGTTTACCTTCTGCTGCAGATGAGCAATCTCTATTCGCACAGGATCCCTGAGGTCTCTGATTGTTAAATTGCCGACACTACTGGCAACTACATAGCTGTTCAAAGACAAGCCATTTCTAACATCATCCTAAAGAAAGTAAAAATAATTGTGTGTATTAAATGCATATATATATATATATATATACAAACACACACCGATATACAGCAGAAAAACAATGGCAGATTTTTGGAGGAGCAATGAAACTCAACATAAGAAACAAACCTGAAACAATCCAGTCTTGCTAAAGAATATAAAGTTTATCCTGGAAACGGTTTCTATGTGTTCAGCAGATAGGTTGCGCAGTAATGTTCCTGGCAGAACAACCACAGCCAGAGGATTCTGAGTTTCCGCTGCAAATGCAACCTAAAGGCAAGGGAGACAAACTATGAACACCAGCTTTCACCTGGCTGACTGTCTTTTTCATTCTTTTTTATTCTTATGCAGTTGTATACCAATTCCCTCTTGCATGCATATTTGTGTGACCAAATCTAATTACACTGTGTTGAAGAGGGAGTTCATGAAGAGGGCCTACATAAAAAACGGCCTGACCTACTATGTAACTCCTCATGAGGCATGAATCCACATTAAGTTAAATTAGTAGTATATTACAGTTAAACTCACTTGCTAAGTATTTAGGGTGAATGCTGTGCTCCTGATGCTACACAGGTTATTAGAGACCCAGGAGAGGAATGCTCCTTAGGAGAGACAGCAGCTAAGCCTTCACACAAATCTAGAGATTTGTTTTTTTTGAACTATTGCCTGCTCCCGTCTCGTATGTTTCAATCTGTCCATCTAAAGGATCAGGACTTATCTTTGCTTATAGTATTGTTTTTTTTACTATTATTAGGTAACAGTCTCATTTACCAATATCTTCATAATATGTTTAAATTTGCTTTTAAACTTTGAACTTGCTAGGTAAAATATTGGATGTATGGTGTGTTTATTTATGGGAAAAAATGAAAGGTTTGTTACATATGATACAATGATTTAAGACATTTCCACTCAATTTAACTCAACCAAAATGATATGGTGATCTGTAAATTGACAGGGCTAGTTGCTACAGTGCACATTTCCATACTGGTCCTAAACATATGAACTAGTATTCATGACACAACATCAAGACAATAGACCTGTCATTTACCATTTCAGCTGCTTCACATTTGAAAATGTAATATTATGTAGGCTAATATTTTTTTAAATGTAATATTATGTAATATTTAAAAAGAAGCACCAGGTGTTGAAAAGCAGTGATAGCAGTGAAATGACGATACCAGATCTAAAAATCTAAAATATAAGACTATTTGTACTTGTCATCGACGTGTTAAATATATAAAAAGTTTATTGCAGTGGTTGTTCTTTTTCAAGTACCTGGGGATCTGTGGTATTTGGGGAGATGAAAGCGCTGAAGGTGGTCCCGTTAAACTCACTGGCATTGACCGCGGATAGACCCACAGCCAGGTTCTTAGAGGAGATGTTGAAGGATGGGCCTTCAAACTCAATCTTCAGAACCAGCTGCTCCACAGCTCGCAAAGCACTAGCCCCAAAACAGAAACCACAGGTTAGTGATTAGGATAAGGAGTGACAACTGAAAAAGCCTTTGTTATCCTAAATCAATAAAGCTGGTGCCCAGATCCCTTTTTACATTGCAAACAAGAACAGTTTTTATTAGCAATGTTTCCCCTTTGAATTTTGGTGTAGCAGCAGTGGTGTCAGTTGAAAAGTACTCTTCACCCAACTATGCTATGGGGTGAATCACAACAGTGAGGTAATACATTGATTACCTTACAGTGTGTTGCAAATTCAATACATACATACAGTAATGTGCAAACGTTTTAGGCAAGTGTAAAAAAAATGCTGTCAACTAGGAATGCCTTCAAAAATGGAAGTGTTAATCATTTATCAATCGACAAAATGCAGTTCATGCAAAATGAACAAAAAAGAAACCTAAATCAAATCAATATTTGGTGTGACCACCCTTTGCCTTCAACAGAGCATCAATTCTTCTAGGTATACTTGCATACAGTTTTTGAAGGAACGTGGCTGGTAGCTTGCTCCAAACATCTTGAAGAACTAACCACAGATCCTCTGTGGGTGTAGGCTTCCTGACATATACAACCCATTTGGTGTAATTGCTTGATCATACGCCTGACCATAATCAAAACCAAACCCCCTGACTGTGCGTGTCCAAAGGCAGCAGACGGAAGCGCTCACGTTTCAGAGGCGGCGGCCTGTGCTGGTCCTGAGGTCGTCATGACGTTGGAGATGATGTCCAGCACGGTGCCAGCCAGACTGGCGTTGATTCGAGCTACATCCACCAGCTCCTTCACTTTGGTGACCACCTTGGACACCTCTGTGGCCGACAGTACAGTGGTACTGATGTCTGCCAACTGCACCGCCACTTCGGCAGCATTCTCTGTGGAGATAAGACGCACATTATAAGCACAACATAGCTTAACATTTGAACATTCCTGTAGTTATACTGCAAGCAGACAAACAGAATGACAGTTTAATTTAACGACCCTAGAGACATAACAGGAAACAGCACTTGCCTTACACAAAACAAATCACTTTATAATTCCGTGTTCGTGTGTGTGTGTATGTGTGTGTGTGTGCATGTTAAACCTACCTTCAGAAACTTTAATGTCATCTATATCTGTGCAGTTGGTGAGGTCTGGCTCCTTCCAAGATGTTGTGTAATTATTCATATTGATTATACTGAAAGCAAACAACAGTGTTGGTAAATAAATCTGAATAAATAAATATGAAATATGAATGAATGGCGGAACCATTAAAATAAAAAAATTATGCATAACAAAATATACAAATTTCAAACAGTGGAACATTTTCGGGGTTTATTCAGCAATGCTGTATTTCAGGGCGTAATTATGGTTAAAATGTTTTATTTTTCATCTTAAAAAATGTTAACAGTTTCATGCAAATGTGGGGGTTTGTCCCTCAGGTCTGGGAAATGGTGAAGTGGACACTGCTGACCCTTTCCACTACATTTCTCATGATGACGAAAGAGGCAAACTGGCCCCTGGCTTCCCCCTTAACCCTAATGTAGTCTGCAATCTTCTCCTTTGCTGCGCGGATGCTACAACAGAGACTACCATCACTACACCAATATGCAAGGGCCATGTCATCTTCTCTGTGTTAAAGCAACTTCAGTCCATTCCACCTCATGTGCCGTGCTTTGGTGATTTCAAACATCTCAAACATGTGCAACTATGAACTACCTACAGCAACGAATGCTATACAGGACAGACGGCAGTACATCCCCCACTTAGGTTTTAAAACACATCACATGTAACACAAAACTGTGACCCTTCACACTCCAGACTGGGCTTGGAAAAATTGTATGCACTCTATGTAGTCTCCTATTAATTCTATTACCATTCTACCCAGGAAACACAAGGTTGGGGCTGCTGGTGATACTTGCTGAATCCATTTAAAAGTGATGCAATCGTCATAATCATCATAAACTAGCTGACAACAAAATGAAAATAACATGAAATACGTAAAAACAAAAAACAGAGGTAGAGTTAACAATTTAGAAAAAAAAAACAATATTTAAATGAGCGAGAAAGAGCTCTAGCGGCAGACTGTATTTTTTACAGCTTACTTGTAAAAATCAATTAATTAACACCACTTTAATAAAGAATTTGTTTACTTTTGCCTCCTGTTTTTGCAGTGAACCCATCCCACATAGCAGTAGTGTTGTTTTTAACATCAGATTGTTTATGTTACAGTTAAAACACACCCACTGCAACAGTCATAGTATTAGTGACATGGAATAAAAAAATACTGTCTGATCATCTCACCAGGTCCTAGATGCATTTTGTTCCTTGTATGGGAAACAGAGAGCATACGCAGTCTCTGTGGGGCTGGTTTTGGGCCACCTGTAACGGGAGGGTTTTTCTTCTGCTGGACAATTTTCTGCCATTGAAAAGAATGAAGCGTACAATTTTACTCAGAAATTGTTATTGATAACTAATTGATCAGGTTTAGAATCAATATAAAGGAAATATCAATAACAAAAGTCGTACCAAGAGTTTCCACATTAACTGTGCTAGCGTCCACCTCCAGTCCACTTATCTTTGAGTTTCTTAGCCTTTCCTCAATGTCCACCTCGTCTATAGTCATCTTGAAAACCAAGAGGGCCTGGCAGTTGAACCTAGCCACAAAACAAATAAATAATAGCCTCTTACATAATGTCCTCTGGAAAATTTACAGAAGCTCCGTCATGTACCGTATTCTGGTTACCTTATAGATGTGGTCTTTGGCTGGGAAACAGCATCAGGTTGGACTCTAAAAAAATAAACCATCAAAATAATTCACAGTAGAATACATTAGTTAACAATATAGTTTACTGCAGAACAAACACACAAATGGAACCCCTACCTGGCATCGTTCACATAAACTGGGTATTCCAGAAGAGTCTGTGTGAGCTGTAAAACAAAGCTTTAAAATCATCTTTGGTATTTTGTTAAAAAGCAGATTGAAAAAGTACAAATGTCCCATTACCCATTCGGTGAGATTTTTCTTCACGTCAACCTCATTCCTTTCTGCATCACCAGTGACAACGAGGTTAATTCTGAAGAATACGTCTGCAAGGAAGAACGGAAGGACAGCTCGTTGGCATGAATTCAGTGATTCCAAACATTCCAGCCAAATGTCTGTGTTGCATAGCAGCATGGTAACAGAGCTATGGTTGACAGCAAATTGAGATATGCTATACTACAAATTAATGTTATTTTGCATGGTTCAGTGTCTCCAATACTTAAGTAACTAAGTGATTATACTGTTTGTTTTCTTTTTTTAATTGTTTTTACTGCTATGTACCAGCAGACATCACAAAACAGTTCTCAAATTGTACTGTTAGTGTTCATCTAAAATGCAATATCTTTATGTTGCATGCCACAAACAATCTTAGGAGACTTCTAAAAACAATTCAAAAACAACAGATTTGTTGATATGAGTTTACTTGTTAAAACTACAGTCTGTTTTTGAGATAAATAGGAATTGTTGTTCCTACTGCGCTTGACAAACAAGAAGTTTTGGAAATCTCCTAAGAAATGGTAGCACAACTAAAACTAAAAGATGTAATTGTATACCCTGTAACAACACTAGCTTTCTTGACAATAGGAGAGAGCTACCAAGCCACATTAAAACAGCTGATTTGAAAAATACTACAAAATGTTAATGAACTAATATCCATTTAGGAAAATCATCATCCCTCTAGAGCTACTGAAAAGGAGACTAGATTTTTTTCACCAATGGGAAAAAAATATGATGGCATTACTATGACTACAAGCCCAAATGTAGCTACAGTAGTTAGAACACATACTGTTGAGCGCCGCGCGTCCACACAGACATACAGTGTGAGTGTGCACTTTACAGGGACAGGGCTCGGTGGGGTCTGTAAAGTTCCATGAGGTGGCGCTAACGGGCACACGGCTGCTGCCCTCAGCACTGACTCTATTGGGTACAGTAGAAACGGCCATCTTTGTGTGGGCAAATGAACGATTATCAGCAACCAGAGGGTACAGTGTGGTTGAAACCTGGCCAGCAGCTTTGTGGTTGTCAGATTCTGTTTGGCTTGATGGATTATCGTTGCTAGAGAGTGAATCCCAATCTGGGGCTGTATGTCCATCTTCAGTGCACTGTCTTCCCTCACTCTGGTTATTGGAGTGCCCATCCGTCATCAATTCTGTGGGCTTGGAGTTAGACAGGTCAGTATTGTTTTCGGCTTTAGCTGGGGCCTCTGCATGAAGCTCTGGAAACCATTCAAGTGTTGACTGATGTTCAGGAGAAATAAGGCCCTGCTGAGAAGCAGCTGTTGCTTTAATATGTAGAATGGAAACAGATCCAGCAGTCTTAGCATGCTCCACAACTGTGTTCATCATCATCCCTGAAGGAGGGTCCTTGTTCGCCTCCCTTGAAAATGAAGAGAGGGGTGTCAAAAGACCATTTAAGGACGCTTCCGAGCTAAGCCGCCCTGAGTCCTGGGCGGTTGTAGAGTGTGCTCCTTTTAAAGCTATGTGTACAGTGGAAGGACTCAAACGGCCAGAGTGGACTGCCAAGGGACTGAGAGGGGATGACAGTACTGTGCTGAAGCCTCTATCAAACCCCTTTCCCCGAAGCAAAGCTTTACTATGCTCTATCAGACGACTAGTGCTCATCTGTAGATGAGAAATGTATGCATCTGATGGTGGTATCTCAATAGGAAGATTAATGGATGTTTCTGTTGAATAATATGGTTTAGATGTTCTGAGAATATGACTAAGGGGAGCTATCCCAGAAGAAGAAACAGAACTGGTTAAGGACAGCTGTATGCTTGAAACACTCTGCATGAGTCCTGTTTCTAAGCTTTCAGTTAATAATGAGGTCACTGACAAAGCATCTGTCGTCATCTTACCTGAAGCGGACACTGTATTAGGGGATGGGGCCAGGGGGATGCTAAATTTGTCTGTCATTACAGTAACATTGTCTGAGGTTGCATAATGGTTTTGGCCACTGTTAACTCCTGTTAGAGTTTCCGTAAAACTGTAAATCTGTGACAGATCTGAGGTAAGAGGCACTGCTATTGTTGAGTCTGACTTCCATGTTGAGTCTGGCGTTACCAAACCAGTTCTCATAGCCCAGTTAGAGTTTAAGTCTCCAGTAGGGATGTGTGTCTCTTCCAAATAGTTACTGAGGATAGAGGTAAAATGGCTTTTCAGTGAGGGTAAAATTGAGTCGCTGATGTTCTTGGACCGAAGCATATTTGGTGTTTTAGGAGATTCAGATGTCAAGGCAGTAGCAGTTGTTGTGACATCTTCCACATTTAAATGAGTGGGACCTATAGTGTCATGTCTGGAGTGCATAGTGTGTGCCACACTGGCTTGTAGGAGCTCCCTATTCTGTGACAGGCTGAGTGGCATCTTCTCATGAACAGTATCTGTGACAGTCTGCCTATGTCTCTCTGTCATGCTAAGACTTGATAGGGACAAATGGAATTCTGTAGTCATGCTGAAATGCCCATGACTTTGTGTAGAAGACTGGAAAGGTAATCGGTGTACAGTTGTACTTTCATCAAGAGATGGTTTCTGGTCTGTTTGCAACAAACCCAGCACAGGTGTAGGAGTCAATATGGTTATGGAGGGTGTATGTAGGCTTTCTGCTGAAGCAGCCAGCGGTGCTGGCCAGGGTTGTGTGCTCAATAGATGAATGTCTGTAGGGTGCGGTGCTGTTTCACTGAGGATGGAGCTGCTGTCAGTAATTTGCCTGCTGTAGGTGCTTGGCTCATGTGTGCCCATACTAGATCCTCTTGAGATCAGAGTAATGGAGTGGAATGGAATGGGCCCTCTGCTCCATGTTGTGCTTTGAGGTACAGTAGCTCCATTTGCAGCCCAGGGCAGAGTGGCATCAGACTGACCATGAAAGAGTTCATCCACTTCAGTGGGAAGCGTTACTGGGCCTACCACACCGTCACTGCTGAGCAAGAGCACATCGTTGTAGAGGTCTGCATCCAGGTGGTCAGCCGTTATGCTGTCCACATGAGAATAGATTGAGTCAAAGTCATACAGACCAAAAGGACTACCTCCGATATCAGGGCTGTAAAATGGTTCTATTCCAGACGGGTAATCCAACGCCTCGGTCAAAGTTTCGTTTTCCTGATCGTCACTGACTGTCACCATGGGTTGGCCCAGCGGCTTGTTTTTTCGGTTGTTAAGAGATAATATTTGGAACAATTTCATGTCCGTGCTTTTGTTTTGGATATCTGCCTGTTTCAACGACAGGTCCGTTTGGGAATTGCTCAGGTTTAGTTTAGTGATATCTGCCGATGCTGACTCCGTTTTCAGCGACGTGCCTAAAGGGCTGGCTATCTGTGGCGCCTGTGGTTTGGTGACATGTGCGAATGGTGGCTGTTGCGCTTGGGGGGTAGGGGGCTCCTGCTTCTTCCTCACCGGCCAAATCAGCGGGGTGGAAATGAAGCCCAGGGAGAATTTGGAGTTTCTGAGGGGCGCCATTCCGTGAGGCCTCATTTGCGCCGGGGTGGCCAGTGTCATGGGGCGTTGAGTCAACCGGTGCACAGACCACACATACACATTTCTGTCCCTCTCTGCCCAGTCCAGGATCAGCCAGATTGAAAGTGGGGAGGTCAAAGCAATCTGTTATTTACTGTGCACATTAGTAGGTGTGACAATCGTGTGGTGGATGCTGTAATTCATTTGCTTATTTCTGATGGTCACAAGGTAATACATCATCTCCGGACACAATATCAAAATGATCTACATGACTGAAAAATGACACAGACAGAGGGATGAGAAGACAGTTTGCAGTTTCATGGGAGATACAGTATGTACCGTATGTGCTTTTGTTTAAACAAAACAAATGGTGTAAGTATGCCGCTTAAGAGGATAGAACTGAAAAACAGAAATAAGATAGCAGAGAATAGGATTATCCCAACACAGAAGAAAAGAACTCATCACAGAGGGACAGGGTTAGAAAGGACTTCTCAAACTGCACATCAAGACCCCAAATTGGGTCACTTGGATGGAGCTCCCCTCTTTATCTGAGAAGGAAATCCTTTCATATAGTGTTGCCTTTCAAAAAAGGGTAGTGTTTGATCTGACACGGTGCTATCCTAATGTCATATTAATACTTATACTTGAACATTGTCCCTTGATATAAAAAATATAAACACTGATTGCGTTACTCTTTTAAATAACCAACTTTATTTTACAATAATTATTTTGAGCAAGCTGCAATCAGACTATTTTGCTAAAGTTGTGGATGATGCTTACTGCTATGGATATTTAGTTACCAATTGTCCACCGCTATGAATGCTACTCTTGTAACTTAAAAAAGAACAGTCACAATTGTTATACATCATAATTACAACACTCACATAGGGCATGATATATTTGCTGAAAACACCACAGGGACATCATAATTATTATACACAAAGGCCAAGAAGTTTACTGTGGCATTTCATCCTGTAGTCTTGGAATATGCTAGGTTAAAGATTTATGTCACAGCTATCAGATGTTCGCCACAGTCATACAATATTATGACATTAATAAAGAGTTTAGTTCTGATCCAAACTCATTTCCTGCTTTCACAGGGAGTTGTCTGACAACTAGCAAAATACTACAGAGTTAGCTATTACAAGTTGTCAAGTCTAATGTAAACAGAGTTGCTTCCATTCCCAAGGTCTTCCCTCTTGTTTCTGTAGTTTTTTGTGTGACAGAGTAAGTAATAGCACTGGATATGAAATGTGTGTTGCAATGTCTGTTACTTGTGTTGAGACATGTGTTACAATAGATGTAAAACACACAATATTTTATGCATTACTTGTTTTTAAATGCTTGGTATGAAAACAGGAAACATGTCTGCGGTTTGTGTGTGTGTGTGTGTGTGTGTGTGTGTGTGTGTGTGTGTGTGTGTGTGTGTGTGTGTGTGTGTGTGTGTGTGTGTGTGTGTTTGGTTAAACACAATTAAGAATCCCTGCTGTGGAAACTATACAATTTAAATGACTAATAAATGAGGTGTTGATGTAACGAGATACACTAAATACTCGGCATTAAAGAGAATAAATAAAAGCATTCGCCCTGGCTCTGACACCTGCTATAATACTGGGCTATTGGCAGGGGAGCAATAGTAGTTTTTTTTTTTCCTGAGGAGGAATGAATAAAGCATACACTTAAATAAAAACAGCAATGTCAAGCCTTAAATCCGGTTGGTATGAAAGACTAAAGATGTAAAACAGTATGCAATATATATATCTACATGAATACTGTCAGAAAACATAATCATGTATAATAATAACAGTTTAAAGTCTTGCTATAAAACACCAAATGGTTGAGTTGCCATGACAGACGTGGGGACTAAGATGACTCCCCTGACAGGAAAGCATACAGGGTCAGCACATGCTGTGGGCACTATGCTGCATAGACAAGTTATAGCACACTGGTACATTGTGTGTCAATATAAGTACAGTGTATTTAATGGAAAGGTAAATATTCGCATGCGTATTATTCAATGCTGACATCTTAACATCTGTTGAAAACAATCTTCTTACCCTGAGGGCTCTGGTTAGTAGTGGAAGTACGCCCATTAACAGTAGTGGAGACGGTGCTTGTGGCAGAGACTGTCACCAAGGGTAAAAACATCCAATCACAAAAATCAGATGTTTGTTAAGTGCTGACATAAAGAAAAACATGCACTGTTATAAACAGTATCACACAACACAGCATGCAAACAATTATTTAACATTCAATTGTGGCACAGTGGTCATTCCTATCTGTTCTACCCAATAACAAACAGGGCCAGGCTTCATTAAAGGCTACAGGCTGACACTCAGATTACATCTATAAACTACAATGTATGGTTAATGTGATGGTACGGGTTATGGTTAGTGTTTGGTTAAGGTGATATTTATTCAACAATTAGAATATCCCTCTCAAAATGTACCCCAAGGTACATGTGACTGAGTCTGTACCCTATCATCAGAGCAGGTTGCAATTACTGTGGATTAAATGACGCTGAGTCACTATCATCAGAGCAGGTTGCAATTACTGTGGATTAAATGACGCTGAGTCACTATCATCAGAGCAGGTTGCAATTACTGTGGATTAAATGATGCTGAGTCACTATCATCAGAGCAGGTTGGAATTACTGTGGATTAAATGACGCTGAGTCACTATCATCAGAGCAGGTTGGAATTACTGTGGATTAAATGATGCTGAGTCACTATCATCAGAGCAGGTTGGAATTACTGTGGATTAAATGATGCTGAGTCACTATCAAGTACAGACCAAAAGAGCTGCTTTGAAATAAAGTGGTACCCAGTTCTGAATTGTGGGCCACTGTGACCCATTTGGCCAGATCTGGTCACAATTATCAGCAGCACACCATTATGTAGTCCATGCTTTTGAACGCCATACACGAATATCAATTCACCAAGTTCATTCTGCGCTTCAAATGAACTGTAGAGTTGTGATGGCTTTACCACATGTATTAATGTATCAAAGTACATTAAGCTGCAAGATGAATAATGGGTCTGAGATTGATTTTAGTATTGTTATTTTCAATTCCAAACAATTTTATTTTGAATGTCTATAGCTAACATTGGCACCTTGGTAAATACCTGCATACTAAAATCCTTTTTCTTCGGTTGTGAGACATAATTTCGCATCAGTTTGTTAATTAACCATATAAAGGCTATGCTAACACATGAATCTACAACACACCCAGAAACATCTGTGCCAAAAGTGTTATGCTTGTCTCACACACCAGTCTTGTAAATTCTGTTCTCCAAGGCCTAGAGGAACTATTCATTTAATTGTTAATGTGATTAATTCATTCTGCATCAAGTGTAACAAATTACATTTGGAAGACATTAAAATGTAGTTTATGTTCAGGCCAAACATGAGCAAACTTAGGGATGAAGGCAACGGATAAGTACAAATGTTTAGCAGAAGCGTTTAAATGATAGAGCTTACCAGAGCTTGTTTCTAAAGGCATGTTAACGGTGGTTAGGTGTGCAGTGGGTGTCAGAACTGATGACCAGAATACAGAAACAACTCAACAGAAATAAATATTGGTTAACACTTTAAGCAATTAAATAATAATTAACAAATAAAAAAAACCAACCCTCACAGTATACATTGGTCGGTAAATAAAATAAATATGTATGCTTCATCTGCTTTGGCAAATCAAAACAAAATGTTCTAGGTATACAGAGGTGACATCTTACTTGTGCTGTAGTCGATGGCTGGTACACCAGTTGTGACTGGCACTGGTGATGTTTGTGCTAATGGCAGCACACACAAAGTAACTTGGTTAGAATAATAATAGTAGTATGTTTTTATGTTACACTTTAATACAATCTTACATCTGATTGGTAGAACATTTATGTTTGCCACAAACAGGTTAGCCAAACATGCTTGGGATAGTAAATCTCTTCTGCAGACAGATAGACAGACAGACAGACAGACAGACAGACAGACAGACAGACAGACAGACAGACAGACAGACAGACAGACAGACAGACAGACAGACAGAGTGATAGATGTATATCTACTATGCATACGTTTTATATTAATGTAGTTAATGATGCTTAAACTGAAAACTTTCAGTCAGCAGCCCTTGGATGAAAATGTAAAAAGGACTGAAATATGTCACGAGTCACAATCAACCGAGTGGGGCACCAAATCCTCCTTTTCTTGACCAAAGCTTCTGAATCCAGATTGCACATTTGGCAATTAGAGGACATGAAATGCACTGATTATTCACTGCCTTCTTACTATCCTTACTCGTGTGCTTGCTCACAGGCAGAAAATTCTACTTCAAACAATGTCAATCCTCTGCTCAAATCAACTAAAGGCTGAAACAGGATACTTTAGCTGTCCAGCCAGCTGAAAGCTGTAGATTTGTCATGGCATTTCTAAAACGGAGGTTCAGGAGGAGCGTGGCCAAATTTGCCATGCCCCCCCCTCACTAATCTTTCAGGTGACTTATTTATCGCTCACCTGTCAGTGCCTCAGCTGGCTTCTTTCTGCTCACAACCCCCCACCTCCCTATTCACCTGCCGTACCCATTCGCCCGTCCATGCGGTGATCATCTCACCTAGCGAGTGAGGGAATTTCACACCTGCTCCTTCACCAGCCAATGACAATGCTTAAATCACTCTCTTACACCGATTCTTTCTCGTCGTCTCCCTGATCCAACAAACTTAAAATCCGCACCCAATAGGCCTCTTTACTCCTTGTGTCGGATCGTCACACCAGCAGTAGGGAACTACTTTTGAGTGAATTTGTGAAAGGACAGACACGAGATCAAGTGTGTGTGTGTGTGCGTGTGTATGTGTGTGAGTGAGCAAAACAGACAGACAGAGACTGCATCCAAAGCCGCAGTAGGCAATGACTATCAGGCCTTGTGCATTTCTGACCCTCGCCAGGACTAGTGGGATCACGTAGTGTGGTCAGTTTGCATACTGCAAAATCCAGTAAGCCATCCGAGTACCTTTCACCTTTTAACAAAAGCCTACTTCCAATGTACTACGTTGTAGCATCCTTCTTTTTGCCTTACACGGCAGGCTAGATTGATGATTCCAATATGGTGGTATCTTTCTATTTTAAGTGCACAGTTGAAAAAAAGTAAAACCAGTTGATTTGACAAATAAACTTCTTTAAGGAATGGCTGGAACAGATACTTGGTATGGGATTGTAAATTCTTAAAGGTTCTTCTAGCCCAATTGCCTCCATTGGTCAATGAAAGAAAATAGGTGGAAAAACGAGTGAATAAGAAAAAGGCAAACAAAGTGACGTAAGTTTGTTAATTAGAAGCAATGCCATAGTTGTGATTACCGGAGGAGTCTCGTTGCAGCACACATTCACTAAGCAAAATATACATGTGTTTGTTTAGAACGTTTAGATCTTCTATTTGGTGTGCTATGACTGAATGGGCTTCGAATGATTGTAACCTGTCATTGAGAACTTGTCATTCTCCCCGCTCCATCTCCTCCACCAAACTAGGACTGCCTGTAACAGGAGCACTAAAGTATTTTTTTTTCACCAAAACCAGCTCACAGGGCATTCATTAAAACCAGAGACCACTGCAAAATTACCTTAAAAACTATGCAATGAGACCTTTAAGCTAGGACAGCACTGCTGTTGGTCTGTCTGCCTGTCTGTCTGTGTGAAAAAAAAAAATCCTTTCTGACATCTATGCACTTTAACTTGTGCACTGGTACTTGCAGCTAATCAGATGTCAGCGTCCGTGTTTTAGAGTCAGTTTCAGAAGGGAACAGTGTTATTATCATACACAGTGCTAAACGTATTATGCTCTTCTAATGGAGATATTATAAACTAATTCCAAAGGAAAACAACATTTTAAAAAACATAAACTTAGTCTAGTATAACCTCCCAGCCACTGAAAAATAGTAATGAATAAATGAGAAATACTAACGACATAAAAATATGATGTTCATTACTGAATGATATAGAGTTCCTTACCTGGGCAGCCCAGAGACGGGGAGGAGCAGCTGGTGGTCTCTGAGGGTAACGTGGGTATGGACGTACCTTCACACAGATTGCATTACCAATAACACATGTGAGGGACCATGTATTGTAGAAAGGAAACACTTATTTTAAAGAACATTTTGTTTAAAATGGAACCATTCAAAAAACACACATAAAACATGACAACAATCAGTTTAAAACCCCTAACTGGGTGCCTCTCAATTATAAAATCTTCATCAACATACTTTGTTTGAAGCACAAAATTATAATGTAATGATTAAATACCACAGTCTGACTTATCCAATAACCATGTTCTCTGTTCATGCGATTGCCTAATATCCAAAATCAGTTTTCCTACAAAACAGAAGTCTGACCATGTTTGTAATAACAAAATTAAGGCTTAAAAATCAATGCATCACAACCCAAAACAACAATCAAATTCATAACTAGATTTAAGTTAAACTGTATAAACTGACACTGAAGCAGAATTTATTTTCCTCAATGATGTAATTTCCTGTTCCTGTTAATACATTACCTAAATATGTCCGCAGCCTACACTTAAGGTTTGTGATATTTCTCTTATTTCTAAATAGACCTACTGAACAGCAGCAAAATCTAAAGTTTTGTACTGTAATCATATTAAGTTGATGTAGATGAAATGATGTAGATATCACGGCTGCATGTGTAACCTTTTGCCTTGCAAGTATTACCTAAATAAAAGTTTGGTTATCAAATCATTAACATTACAATGTCAGCTTCTTGAAACAGTGAACACATCTTTGGTCAAATCAGTCTTTTCTAAGTATTACATTTTAATCATAGTATCTACAAGTAATGTAGTCATGAAAACGACCCTGAGACAGTAAGTTAGATAATGCCATTCGTAAAAACGCTATCCAGATTAATGTCAGTGGATGCCGTCTTCTGGTGTCAAAACATGCACTGCAACCGCAGATACACAACTGAGTGTGTTAGCAGCAAACTCACCACTAGATGGAGTAGTTGTTAAATTTACACAATGAGGGAAACAGACTGCAAAGACAGGATTAGAATGATTTAGTATCAAAGCAATACAATAACTCAGGCGTACTGTCATTTTTTCCGATGATGTAATACTTTTGGATCCTATTAAGTATAGGAAAGTCCACATAGCGTGGACTAAAAAAAAATCTACCCAATAAGTAAGAACACAAGTGTAATCAATACGTTTTATAGAGCTGGTTGTAAGTAACTAGGCAACAAGATAAATCTGGTAATAAACCTCCCTCCTGACACCTCACCTTTGCTACTGACTTAGCTAACAGCTCAGCTTTTGGCTCACTTGGTAGCATGCCCTCCTTAGCTAACAGCCCAGCTTTTGGCTCACTTGGTAGCATGTCCTCCTCCCAACCTATGGGTGCTGCAGAGTTGTAAGTTCAAGTCCAGGCCAATGCAGGGTCAAACCACATGCCAAACAACTCAGGTTACTAACACTGTGACCTGGATGGAGCTGAGGTTCAGGGGAGTAATGGAGGCCAGGTGGTAGGCATGTAGCATGTTGGTAAACCTCCCTCCAGACACCTCAGGGACATACGCTACTCACTGGCTAGCCAGGTAGTGTGTTGGTAAACCTCCCTCCAGACACTTCAGGGACATACGCTACTGACTTAGCAAAAATTAGCATTTATGACCTGGCTTCTTGGGGCTTCACTAAAAATCAATGAACCAAAAAAAAGGTCATGTCTTTGGGTGCAATCCATGGTGAGTAATCACACAAATATGTCTGTCAGCTTCCTAGCTTTTGAGGCCCATGGCCAGTTTTGGATGAAGTGTCACACACTTTGGTGTGGTTTCACAGAATGTTGTGTAGACTGAATGTTTTATGAAATATACAGAATCAGAATTTGAGATATTAGCTGTAGCGTGATAATGAGCTATGAAATATCGGTTGACGTGTAACGTTTTGATGAGATACAAATATTTGATAACTTTTTCAAGCATTATCTGCAGATGAAGTGCACCAGATTCCATGACAATAATGACAGTAATTAGTTGAACTTCTATGTTTTAAAAAGATGTTGGGAAAGCTGGCGACTGGAAATGCGCATTCCTCATAACTTCCATGCTGGACCTCTCAGGAAATTTGGGGGAAAAAAGATTTTTTTATTTTATTTTAAACACATGGTCCCATAGATAAAAGCTAAAATGTAATTTTGTGAAATTACAGTGCCCATTATGGACCGAGTTCCTAAAAAACTGTTCTAGTGGCCCTACATGACAACCTTAATGCAGGTCTTGCCTTCTCGACCCCAAGGTAATTATAATCAAAACTTAACACTTTTGAATTCAGGGTTTTCTCTAGTTGGTACTACACTACAACTAACAATTTATGGACTGAGTTAATGCAGGGTGTACAGGGTATGTGCTTAGTAACGACATTGTAAATCCATGTAAATTGTAGAGTACTAACAATAAAGAGTAGGTAAATACTGAAAAAGTACATAAATAATAAATATAAATATAAATAAATATAAAACACTAACACACATATATGTGGTTGTGTTGGTACATGCAGTAGATATCCGTGGCCAGGTTGATATACACAGCACAGTTATCTGCACCCATGGATGGGAGTATACTGACTCAACAATATTTTATTTAAAAAAAACTAAAAATGGTCGTCTACGCATTTTTGCCACCAAGGCTATATTCAGATTGAACTACTGACTCACACGTTGTTTGTGCCTATTTCTAAGTTCATCATTTACATAAAGGAGGACATAACCATGTTTTTTCTAGTTTTCCAGTAAAGCCCATGTAAAAGTGATTTTCCAAAATATGATCCATTTAATACTTAAATTCAATGTCATCGCTTGCAGCAAAGCTACTGAGCTTCTGAATTTCTAGTTGTAAAAGCCGAAACCTTGGAAATGTATCCTGATGTAGTACTGAAGCAAACAGTGACAACAAAAAAAGGTCACTTATTTCTTGAGACAAAGTGAAAGGTACATAAGCACACTGCTGCTTTACATGAGTGTCTTCCATGACGTAGTAAACTTTGCCATGCATGGTGAAACACTCATAAACAACACTACTTAAAATGTGCAAACACTTCCACATACAGGGTGCCCTCAAACAAAATTAATTCATAATCCCCCATTCATAATGAGGAAATTATGCCAATCAATAGCAAGCATTCGCATGCCCCGAGCAACACACCTCTAAGGCAAAATAAAAAAAAAATGTTACGTGCACCATAAAGAAAAGCAGAGATGAGTAATGTCATGCGTCATAAAAACTTAAACTCAAAATTGAAACTATGCACAGACCCGTTACTGTCTGGCTGGCAAATTTAAGTCTCTCACAAAGATACAAATTAAAACTAGAAAAGCTCTCAGAGAGCACAGGCCTCCGCCAAGGCAGCTCAGATCACCACCAAAATCTAATCACTTTTGACTTAACCACAAGAGGGCGACAGTTCTATGGGGAACAATTTGGCCCTATCCCGCAATGGTGAAGAATCCTATAAAAAAATCTTGGATCCAGATGGTGATCCGGATCACCACCAAAAACCAATCAGTTCCTAGTTAGCCAACGTCTGATCTGTCCTAAAAATGTCATCAAAATCCGTCCAGAACTGTCTGAGTTATGCTATTAACAAACAAACAAACAACAAAACCGGACAGACAAACAAACCAACCAATGCAGGCAAAAACAATACCTCCTTGGCGGAGGTAATGAAGTAAAACACCACAGCTTTCTACATAAAAACTATCTTTCACTTATTGTTTGCTGTTGCTTAAGTGAAACTAAATTAAAAAGTATGTTAATGTAAACATGTGAGATGTTTTAATCTGAACAAATATTAGAAATATATTTTAGCTCCAAAATGTAAACATGCAGTAATCGGTTAGTCAGAATTTAGTGCTCCCTCTCTGTGTTAGCTATTCCGTCTGAATTCAGCTACTACTGTTCAGTTAACATTTCTCTTTTTTGTTGTGCTGGTATGCTTCAACCTCATCGAGTACTTTCTTTTAATGGAGACCTGTTACCAGGAGTCATCTTATTTTAACAGTGCACAATTACGGAAAGTATATTCAAATTGTTTTGCAAAATATTCATATTTATTGTCAAGAAAAACATTTCATAAAGATTGGTGGATTTCTGTAAATAAAATGGAATCAAAGTCTTCTCTGAAAAGCCGAATGTAAGCATATGAATATGGCATGCAAGTATAAGGGGCAGATCAAGGCCACATTTCTTGACATCACTTAACAATAGATGAACCAGTATTTCAGAACAATACACCAGCTTGTATGTGCCTACATACAGGCTTCTTAAACTCTGACACAAGGTGATGCAATTAAATTAAAGTTAACCTTAATCGGATCATTTGTGTTGCCATTTGAGTAAGTGTAGGCACATACAAGAAGACTATTCTGATGATGGCCCACTGGTTTATTTATTGGTCAGTGACACCAAACACTTGTGGGAGTGGAACTGCACATGATCTTCCCCATAAGTGTCAGGATCCTGCACAGACTGCATTTTGTATCTGTGTTTGTGTTTTGTCCTGTGTTACTCAGATCCTCACATCGTCAGCATCCTGTGTCCTTCCTACTTCCCAAGTGCACCCTGGTGACTCTGCCAGTCACCATTCTGCTTACGATGCCAGTGACCATTCTGCTTACGATGCCAGTCACCATCACCTTGTCTGCTCCTGTGTCCATACCTGTAGCAGTCTCTTTGTCCGTCACAGTCACCATCCTTGTCCCTTTGTCACTGTTTCTATGCTTTTGTCCATCCCTGTCATTGTGCCAGTGTCCATTCCTGTCACCATGTCAGTCCGTTTCTGTCATCATCCCTGTTAATGTGCCAGTTAGCGTTCCTGTGTCATTTCTGGTAAGTGTTTCTCAGTCTGCTGTGTGTGTGTCGTCTGAGTCTGTCCCGTCTTGTTCGTCTAATCTGTCTGGTTCTCCTTCCTTGTCTGTTGTTGCTAGCCAGCCAGAGCCCCCTGCCCAGCGAGAGGCCACTTCTGTCCTGCCTGTCTGCGTCTGACTGTCCAAACCCTTCTTCCAGGCCTCCTCCAGTCTACCCACACTGGGTGGGATTTGTACAGTATGGATGGCAGGAGGCTTCCACATGGTGGGGTGGGGTACTGCCAGGATCATGTCCGGACAATATTTTGTATCTGTGTCTATTTTATGTGTTTTCAGGTTTTTGGACTTTTAGTTTGCAATCTTGTGTTGAGTTGTGTTTAGTTCAAATGTCCTACACTTCCTGTTTCCTGTCTCCATGTCATTTTTCCATTGTCAGACGTGCATTTCCTGATTCTTTGCCTTGACAAGTGTTCTGTCAGCCATGTGTCCTCGCCTCCACCCCTCTCCATACTTCGTCTGTCCTTCCTGTCTGTCTGATGGTCACTGTTGTACACCTGTCACCATGTTATTTGATCTGCATACTTCCACACCTTGTTTCTCTGTCTTGTGTCAGTTAATCTGTTTTTGTCTGCTTTCTGCTCAAAGTTCATGCTGTGTGAGAACTGTCTGTGTTTGGGCCCTTCTCACTAAGAACTCGACACATAAGTATGAAAGAAGTGTATTCCAACCACTGGTTAAGATAAAGATTACGCTGATGGATTTTGTATGAATCTAAATATATTTAGAAATAAACATGCACACACATACACACACACACACACACACACACACACACACCTGCACTCAATAATACTGTAACAATAGTGTATTACTGAACTCAATAATACACTTCAGGTATTTTAATACCAGAGAGAGTAAAAGATACTTACTGCAACTCAGACTGCTATCTGTGTGTGCATAGGAGGGGGGAATATCCCAAAAGCTGTTTTCCCAGTCTATTAAGTCTCCCGTAGAGTCACAGGTCAAGGAGGACAGTTCGGAAGAGGTCATAGCATGACTCCAAAGTCGGAAGTTGTAAATGAAGCCATCAAAGCTCTCCATGTCCGCTCCACTGGCACTGGCTGCTGCACCCAACTGAAGACCTTGGAATTTTATGTCGTCTTTCTTGAGTTTACTACAAACCTTTGATCTGTGGTGACCATCAAACTGTAAGCCCAGCTCTCCTTTAACGTTGGACCATGTGATACACAAGGGCTTCATGGCTGAGGTGATGTCAGTGCTGCTTATGAAGCTCTCTATCGAGCATTCATTGCTATTTATAATGAGTGCCATCCCTTCAAGGGTCTTGCCGAAAGCTACCGCATACCCAGACGTAGTGTTAACGGAGAAAACCATTTCCATGTCTCTCTCGCCAGACCGAGCTATCTCAAAGCATACAGTGAACTGGTTAACAGGCAGAATGGAAACTCCACCAGATAGTTTCACAACGTCTTTTAAGGTGCCTGGCAATGCCACCTTCTGATTCCGCAGTTCCACAGCAACTACAATGGAAACAAAGAAGAGTACCTGTTCAGTGAAAGGAGAACAGTCATTCTGCAGAAACAAAATATAGTTAACCAGCCTCTCCATAAGCTGTCTGTTTCATAAGCTTTGTATAACAACAATAGAATTTGTCTTGTGGGCATTTTTTTGTATTTCTTGTTAAGCTATTTCCTCTGTATGAAAAGCATGTTACACATAAAAGTTATTACAATTAAGCATACTGCAAAATAATACAATAATACTCACCAACATGAACTTTATGTGTGCATATTGGCGCATTGTTGCAACAGAAAAAAATGAATTGGGGCCCAGCTGGCCAATCTTGGTTCCAGTAGTAAAATGAAACTAGAACTCAAAATCTACATAAACATGTCATGCTTTCAAACTGAGAGATAGCAGAACAGCATGCAACAGTTGTTTACATTACACCTCACAGTCTGCAAGTTATGAACAGAAGCAAATGAAGTAAAATGATATGGAAATTGGCATTTGATGTATGAACAGGTGACTGTATAATATGCTCCAGTGACATTGCTGACACAACACTTCATGGCATTTAATATCATACAAAAACTATTTTTAGGGCACAGAGAATAAGCATTGCAACCATATTCTAACCAAATAGTAAATGAATACTTAATAAGTAAAAAATGCATACATAATGGGATGAAATGAACAGAAAAATGTCCAGCATAATGTAATCTACACAATTTTCAGATGCTCCCTAACCTTTTTTGCCGTGTTGAGAATTCATTGATAGCCCCTAGAGCAGCAACTGCAACGTTGTTTTGAATAAGGCATATGGAACGAATTGTATGTCATATTTTGAAATTGTATGTATTATCTTGAAATTGATTGTAAGTGAAAACTAAATGAATCTCAACATTCTCCTATCCGTATCTATATTCAGTTCTCACAATTCGATTTCAGTCTGCAATTCAATTTCAGTTTTCACAATTCAATTTAAATCTGACTAGGTTACTTGACGTGTGTGCGAGATCCACATCATTATACAAGCAATATATACTGACAGTCAATAGAAACTTTGAGGTAGAATGTATGCACATTTCTACTTGTAGGGGGATTGTAATTATTCATTATGGATTAATTGATGACTTAGTGCTCGGGTGGTTGAGATAATGATAAGTCATCGTCTCATCACGGTTCATTGCACATGGGTTGGTCTCTTTGCAAAAGTGGACCAAATACACATTGAGCAACACTCAGTGGGTATCTGCACAATTTGAGGATTGGTTTTGAAGGCCTATATAAAGGCCCAAAAAAGGCCACCATTAGTCCAGGCTATGCTGCGTATGGGCTGTTCCCAACGCACAATTTGAAACCTGGTTCTGGCTCTGGCTCTGTTGACGATAGACTGGGAAGTCAACCTCCAAGCATGATTGCCTTTACGCGCCAACATCCTGACCATGGTTCAATGCCAGGCACGACTTCGATGGGACAGGCAACAACTTCCACTACAGCAAGAGTGGAATAGGATTCCGCAGGACACTATCCAACACCTAGTCCAAAGCATGCGCTAACAGATCGCTGCCTGCATCGAAGCAAACGGAGGCCAGGCCATACCCGGTATCGACTGTTGTGTTTAGCAGGTGCCATTTTCTTTTGTTACATTTTTTATTTTGAAATTATTCTTGAAACTTTAGATTTTTTGTTTCTGAATGCCAATTTCCTAAGCAAATGATTCATATGAAAAAAAGGTTTCAAAAGAAAAATGATGTTGAAAAATATGGTCTCATAGTTTTCATTGACTGTTGAGAATAGTCCAAATAGTCCAAAGACAACATATCAGTTATTAAAACTGATATGTTGTCTGGGTTTTTTTTATTGTTGTATGGCATATTTGTGGTCATTTCAAATCTGAGGCCAGCAACATGTCTCAAAAAAGTTGGTACAGGGTCAATACAATACTGTAAAAGTTGAACAAAGCTCAAAACATCACAAGGAGGAACATTTCAAAAAGTAATTATATTAGCAGCCAACAGGAATGTATATATAAAATCGTGTAGATATGAAACACTAAATTATTTGGACACGACTTTGGTCATGCATTAAACATTATTTTATGTTAGGTTAGATTTAGATAATCGTGTTTCACTGTTTATTACAGTGTAAATTTTAGATAGATCATCAAAAATGGAAACTTCATCACTACTTCTGCACACTGGAAACCAATCTTGGTGTTGTTCCTCTTGTGAGCAGGGCGTGTGGTTTTACACGCAATCAAAATGGCAGCCAAATTAGGTTATTATTTGCAAGTCGGCCATCTCCATGGTTCTCTCTGTTATATATACTTATGTGCAGCAGATTCTGTAATGACGGTAATGAAACTGATACCGTTGCTAGTTTTAGATACCGCGGGATACCTTATTACCGTATTATCGCTTAGGGGTCAAATGTCACAGCACTTCAACAGTTCAGACAATCTTGTGTGTCAGAGCAATGAAACATGACTGAATTGCAGGGTTACATCTTGATTGGGGAATTAAACTTGATAAATCCAAAAAGCTTAAGGTCAGTATGTATATTTACTGTGTTTCCAACAGTATAAGCCTATTTATGTCGAATGTTTTTCATTAGGAAAGACATTGAGTGATGGCATGATAGGATAAGGCAAAATATGTTAGCCTAATAAACAACCTTGTACCTATGTTGGTTTGTGGATAAAACTGCATAAATGGTGCAAATGAAAAAAAACTTGAGTTGAATTAACCTAATAATTTCTGTGTTCATGTTGATGTAATTTTCATACAATACAGAAAACCCTTTCATTGAAACATGAGTTCATGCCAGCATGTCAGAAAACTTGACAGGCTTCCAAAGACTGTTTTTGTGATTCTACATAACAACTTTAATACAGTTCTTACCCTCACTGCTTTAGCAACCAAGCGTCCAGGAGGCGAGGGCCTTCTATCAACTGAACTTCACAGAATGTGGTGTGGTTCCAAAGAATGCCATGTACTTTGAGGATGTCATGTTTTATTAAATGTGGAAAGTAAAATACAAGATATTGATAGCCATGCAAATTGTGGGCTTTGCACTCAACATTGATTGACATCTACTAAGTCTGAAACTCTTTGCCCAAAGGAAACACACCACTATTTTGAGGAATAATGTTTGCCATTTCCTCTGGAGTGAGTCAATTTGGTATTACCTTCAATGATGCCATGTAGCTGACCATAGCCCCTTGAAGCACAAGAGATCACTTTGCATGTTGAATGTTGACCATCAATTGCCGATGTACATGCCTGACAAACCTACTGTACGCTTTACACCAAGGTGAAAGGATGCAAAGAAAAGAGCACCTTTTTATAGAATCTTCCTCTAAATTGTGGTACATTTGTGGTAAAAACTGCATAGGCATGTTTCACTTCCATTAACACAACTTTTTTGTGCAAAATGACCTTTACAAATGCGGCCTATGTTTTATGCTTAGTATTTTCTACGTACAGTAGCTAATTAGATGAAGTCCTGTCATGGAGCACCAGTGTAACCTCAATTATGTGACTGTATTTCAGCCCTGCACCTACCCGTGATTGAGCTGGAAAGCTAAGACACACAACACTTTGGGCGGGGAGAGAACGTGTGCTTTTACGAGAGCTAAAGAGAGAGAGAGAGAGAGCTGCTGGCTCTTGCCCTAGCATATCTCCTTGAGGTTTTGGGAAGAGAAGTCCACCAGCACAGCTACCAATATGCCCCCCCACCCCTCCAACCCTTGCTCCCGTCTGCGTCATGGCGGCCGTGTAACCTTCATTGGGTGACTGCATAGTCGAGCGCTGGGCCTGCCAGGTCTCAACCTTGCAGGGAGCGGAGATGTGCTACCAAGTGAAAAAGCTGGGCTGATTATAGCTCAGGCATTGGGAGGAGGTTTGCCCCAATACTTACTTAGTAAACATCTTACATGTGTTACCACTACAAGTGGTTGGTAATTCAGTGTTTGCGTTGTTTAAAGCCGCGTCGATCGTGCCCTGTGACGGGCATCGCACAGAATATGGCAACTGCTATTGGTGTGTGTTTTAGCAGTAGCAGTAGCAGTAAATGCTACTGTTTCACAAGAGAAATGGATTTTCTTGAAATTACAACACATTTCAAAAGAGGAAACCACAATTTATCTCAATACCATCGAAAGTGAACCGTTTTCCACTTCCAATATTGTGCATCAGAATTTAATAATAATAATTGCTTATTAATGAGTCTGCTACGCCACCTTGCATGCTGTTTATCTATGGTTTTCAAAAAAGAAATAGTTGGTTAAATTTCACATTGTAGAAATATGTTTAAAATAATTAGTATGTGTGTTGAATTGATGACAGATACATACAACTTGTAAACATACCTTGTTTGTAAGTCACACTGAATCCCTTTTTTTGGACGCTAAAGTCTGAGTTAAAGGACACCTCCATCGTATTCCCAGTGGAGTTTAGTGTGAGCCCATTGGCCGTCAGGCCACAAAACTTCATGACATCACTGGCTCCTGTATTCACAATAACCTTGTCATAGATACACCCCAGAGCCTCTTCAAGCTCAAAGTCGACAAAGTGAATCTGCACAATAAATCCAGCCGGGGCTTGTAAAGTCCACTTGCAGGAGCAACTCTGGGGGTAGTCGGAGGGGTAGCGTGGAGATGTAAAGCCTCCCTGTGAATCGGTGAGCACCAGATTGCAGTCTTGACAGCTCATCACTGCCAAACCAAAACAAGGACGTCAGAACCAACATGAGGAACAGAGTTAGGAATCAGGACCCAACAGACAGAGTGGAGGCCACGGAAAGACAGGGCAGAGTGGAGACACGGAAAGACAGAACAAAGCAAAGGCCACGCAAGGAAGACTGTGGCAAGTAATCACAAAGAAGGTAAGTGGACGAGTGGACAGACAGCAAGAATTGGTTTGTTAGTCAGAAAAGGATGCCAAGAATAGACCGGGTGAGCAAGATAAAAGGGTGCCAAGAATAGCCTGGGCGAGCTACATACATACTGGGCAAGAATGACTACTACTTGTTTACTGAGGCCCTTGCTCACTGCCACACATGCACAAAGGAAATGAACAAATAATAGCGTGAATTCAATACTGGTACATAGTTTTACAACCCTATCAAATTGATATTTCATATAATCAAATTACAAAAAAATACTCGTATTACCTTATACGAAACTAGCTTTTCTTTGGTGTGTTTTATTTATTTTCTCCTAATTACACCTAATGAACATAAAAACCAAACATTGTTTTTGAAGAATCTGTAGTTAAAAATATGACCTTATAGGAGGACAACTGAACTTGAATGGTGTATGAAAAATAAAGTTATTATTGTTTAGTAAAGTATATAACTGATTATTTCAATGCCTAACTATTAAAAAACATGGAGTCCTTACTGACTGAACTGTTTAGCAGTTCTGGAAAGATTCTTCACTGCATGCTGGCGGACCGGTTCTTGTACTTCCAACTCCTTGACTACCCTTGTTATGTTAAAGTGGCTATACATCCTCTGCAACCTTCTTCGAAAGGGCAGACCTTAGCTTTCCACTTGTACGCCTCTTCTACTGCATCCTAATCTCATCTCTGTAGACAAGCTAAAGTGATGGTAATGCTAGAGCACAAGGTCAGGACTGAGGTTGGTAGACACAATGTCAGTGGGGAAGCAGAATTTTGACCAGAAGGTCCACCAACCAATCCTTTAGTATTGTGCACCACCCAGCTGACTTGGGTTCTGGTCCTGGAGTGGCATATCTGGATCAACCCTCTCCTTTCCAGGCATACGTCGTTTGCTGGCCAATGGAACGAAGGAGGAGGAGGGTGTTGACTCTCGTCCAGGGTCTCCCGTCAAGTCCTGTAACACCTGCTTGTGATGCCAGGTGTATTAGCCTTAAGGTAACACCTGCCTGTGCTGCCAGATGTATCAGCCTTAAGGCTGGTCTGGCAATTCACCAACATGTGCGTGTGGGAATGGGCAGAATAAGCATGTAGGGTCTTCTCCATATTACTAGCTGAGATTTTTGGGAGATGACAGGACATCATTGGCAGGCTGGATGGCAAAATTTCTTCAAAACACTTCCACCTCCTTCAGGAGACATTCTTCTTCTCCACTTCCATATCAGACATGAATTAGAAAGACGGCTGCACTTTTGTGAATCACTGAAGTTTAGAAGCAATTAAGAATGGCTAAGACACAACTGATGTGTGAAGTGTCATAAGAAGTGCTCAGATCAGAACATGCGAAAAACAAACCAACCAGTCCACAAATGCTTGGTGGTACAACACAGGAGAGCACCCACAGCTACACTAAGATGCTGATGTGCACACTTTGATGTGTACACTTTGTACAGTTTGTGAGAAGAGGCTATCTATGTCCACCTGAAACAACCCTCATCAAACAAAGGTGGGGGGTCACATAATCAACCTCAGCCACATACAGTGCAGCTTTGAGATTCCTTTTCAGGAAATTTTACAGCCACTCACACCTTGAGTGTTTTCACTTCTTGGATGAAGTGACCTTAAAGGAGAAAGTCAGTGTAAAATGAACTTTGTGCACGTTAAAACATGATAACGAGTTGGTATGTTTGCTGAGGAGCAAAACTATGCTATCCTGTTGCATTCCGAACTCTGACATCTTTATCAAAAAGGTTCACCATGCCAGTGATCAGGGCACGGGGGTAGCTCTTTTTAAACCATTAAAAAGCTCAGAGTAGCTCCACATTTCCTTTGTAGTATAACAAGGACCCTGACATTCAAATCGAGGCATTGAGAACTTTTTTACTGTACAGATCATTTATTAAAAAGACTGTTAATACAGGCTGTCCCTTGCGGTAGCGTCCGGTCGCTGCCATGTTGTAACTAAGTCCTACAAGTCCATTGATGAACATCACATAACAGGAGCTGTTCAATTACATGAACACTAGCCTGAGTTGTGTACTGTAGTTGTAGTGACTGTCTGCAGAATAGGGCAGAGATGGTGGAACACAGAAGGTATTACAGAACGTTTGAGGAAGTGGAAGAGCGATTTCTATTTGATGGGCATCCATACCTGAACTCAGACCGGAATATATCCTCATCAAAATGTACAGGTAATCTCTCTCCTTCAGTGTGTGAATCTGCAACACGACCAGCCACTGCTGCAGGGTGGACTCGTGATGCAGGGGAGGTCTGTAAAAACCTTCAGGATTGTATCTTTCCATTGTCTTGTTGCAGCCAGGAAGGGCACGCACGAATCATTTTGGCACTTCCTCTCGTTGTGTCTGACCTGTTATCGAGCTGTATGAAGAAAGATCTCTGCTGTAGCTGCAGGCTGCGTACATAGGTCGTGCGCTACACAAATCCAGATATCCCGTGTTCAGGCGTACAGCACCACCTTCATCAACAACATTATGCGAGACTCGTCACATTGCTAACAGAAATTACTTTAGTTAAGTGTGTAGTTACACAATTTGTTGTATGGGACTTTTCGTTCCCTTTTACACAATGACCAGATACTGTCATCAACATATATAATACATTCATTTGTACGGTATTAATTTGTACTATCTCTCCTCCTATTCTGCCCACTGGTCCGTGTTCAATCAACTTGTAAGGACTTACTTTCAATATGGAGCCAACCAAAAACTACCACAAGGTACTACCTGTAAAAACAGTCTGTACACCTGTACACTTACAAAGTTCTCAATGCCTCATTTTAAATATCAGGGCTCATATCATACCACCAAGAACGACTGTGTTTCAACTTTTTAAATTATTTAAAAGTAATGATGTCTTCAAGCTACCAGCATGCCTGACCACTAGCATGATGAGCCATTATGATAAAGCCACAAGATAATAGAGCTTGGAATGCTAGCGTAGTTTTGATGAAGAGGTCACAGGTCCACCCCCTTATGTTACCCCTCTAGGGTTTCTATAGAACTATAGGTCAGGGGCAGCTGTGGTCTAGTGGTTAGAGAGTTGGACTTGGGATTGGCGAGTCATAGGTTCAAATCCTGCCCTACCCATGGCTGAAATGCCCTTGAGCAAGGCATCTAACCTCACACTGCTCCAGGGACTGTAACTGAGACCCTGTAAATAACTGCAAGTTGCTCTGGATAAGAGCGTCAGCTAAGTGTAATATAATATATACATGGGACTTGAGTTCTTAAACTGCAGAATTCTTTCAGAAGAATCCTTTATTTAACCTCCAGCTGACTTGCAACTCTGCACCTATGAATGCCAAACAACAAAGAGATGGCATACCTGAGGAAGGTGAAGAATTTGTCTAAGTGGTGCCAGGAAAGCAATGCCCTACTGAATGCTAAATGCTACTGAAATGGTGGTGAACTAGAGCAGGAAAGCAGCAGTTCTCCTACACCCCACTCTACATCGAAGGCACACTAGTGGAAAGGGTGAGCACCTTTAGGTACCTCAGGCTTCAAATAGCTCCGCCCCTCACCTGGGCTTCAAATAGCTCCGCACCTCACCTGGGGTGCAGCTCATTGCCATTTTTTCTTTACTTCCTTCCTTTCAAACTTTGCTTGCTCCTACCTGTCAAGAAAGCAGTGTCCAGATGCGATGTTCATTAATGGACTTGTAGAACTCAGTTGCAACATGACAGCGACCGGACACTACCGCTAGGGACAGTCTGTATTAACAGTCTTTTTAATAAATGAAAATGAAAAGTCTTGAAAATAAAGGAATCAGGAATAAACACACATGAGAAATAAGGCATCACTGATAGCACAAGACCTAGGTTAAAACATTTAACATCATGTGTGATTTCTTCTTTGAAAATGTTGTTAGAGAATCTGTCATCGTCCTCACCCCAGAAAGCTTACCTTATGGAAAAATAAAACTTCCTCAGAGATAGAACCTGTGCTTTCTTGCCCATCAGATCATGCGCCTTTCTCTTTTCTGGCCTCATTCCTGGAACCTTGTCGGTGCAATTAGAGAAATCAGGCATCCTTGATCACTTGAAGCCTTGAATCGCGCAGAGGAAAAAGGGCCGATGGAGGTAACATGAGATAAGCCCTTGGTCTACACACACATGCCCCTGCTCACCAAAGCAAGGCTGTGACTACACCACAAAAGACAGCAAGTAAGAGGTTCAAGGTCTTCACTGACATCTTAAAAGCCTTCTACATTGCTGTGCTGAAGCACATACTGGCCATGGGCATTATCAAATCTTCGAGACTGCAAGGCCCTGCCAAATGCCTGCTTTTGAAAGTGTCTGTGAAGTGTAATGTATTATACTTGTTTGTAATGTGTATACAACAAGTAATGTAATATAACCACAGAGGGCTGTAGTTTGTACAGAAAAAAGGGTCAGAAGACCATGGGCACATCTTTGAAATAGTGCTGTTCTACATTAATCCATCAATAATGTAGCACCTAATTCGCCGGTGTAACTGTTTTTTGAAAAGGAAAAGATATGTTATGTAATTTTGGCTGAACTCCCTAGCCTTGCACAGGCCATTGACATGAATGGGGATGGGCACTGCCACTGTAGCAGCTAACCTTGTAGATTGAGTTAATTGTCCCATTAAAACAATCAGCTGCAGGGATAAACTGATGCTCCAATTACAGCTCAGCCTACTGTCGTGTGACTGACAAAAGTATAATGCTGCTCTTTAAGCAGGTATATTTCCACTTTATCAGAAGGAAAATAACATTAAGGCATGGCTATAGGTATATTATAGCACAATGAAGCATGGCTATAGGTATATTATAGTACAATAAAGCATTGCTATGGGTATATTATAGTTCAATAAGGCATGGCTACAGGTATATTACAGTACAATAAGGCATGGCTGTAGGCATATTATAGTACAATAAGGCATGGCTGTAGTGACTGCCTAAGCTCTAATCAGCCACCTTGTTATTAAAACTGGAATACACACAAAGCCAAACTAAGGGCTCATTTCCACCGCCTCGTTCAGCGCGTAGCCGTGTTCAGCGCGTGGGCGTATACAATAGATTTGTATGGGGACAGAATACGCTCAGAACACGCTTGCGGTGGGAATGGTCTCATCTGCTAACGTGCATTCTAAATGAATACGGACAGAATACGGCCACGCGCTGAACACGCAGAGAGTGCGGTGGAAATGGGCCCTAATGCACTCCTAAACTACAAAACACAAAATTAATAATATTTTTTCTCTAAAATCAGTCATTCACAAATTGAAGTCTTGAAAAATCTGTCATCTGAAGCAAAAATGATTAGCCTAGGAATCTAGATGTACCCTAGCATTAGCAAATGAAATTTCTACCCTGGCTACAGCCTAGCAATGACCCATTAAAGCTCATTAGCTATTCTCCCAAATCTGGTCGGACCAATCACATCGGCCTATACTCTACTCTACTCATCGGTAGAGAGTCCTTGGGCAGGCTTAACGCATGATGACAGGGCTGCGATGGTACACTGGTGTAGTGCTATAGTAAACTTGCTCTAATTGGTTGCAGTGCTATCATATTGGGTGCAGAGGCAGTTTAAAACACAACCGATGATGCATGGATTGCTTCTGGCCTATCCATTGTGGCTAGCCCACATAGCTTGTCAGGCTACAAAATGATCAAAACCACTTTGTAATTATCATACACTCTTCTGAAAGATCAATACTGAAAGAAACCACATGTACTGTGTAGCAGTACATAATATAACCACCATGCCTGTACCTTATGAAGCAAATGAAACCTTTCTACACTTTTCTCTACCCATTTTTGCCATCTTTCAACTGTTTGTGTGTGTGTGTGTGTGTGCGCGCGCGCACGCACGCACATGTGTTTTGCATTCAGGACACTGCTAATATGTTTTTGTTATAATCTCACCCAACATGTCCTATGTTACCAATTTCATGACAGCATTACTCTTAATCTATTTACTCAGCTGAAGTGTTTGTGTAGTCAAGTAGAAATAATTACTGGAATGATTGAGAGGTGCAGTTCAGCGAAGTAGAAATGAAGACGCTATATTAAGTTTCAAGTGTTTTTGAGGTTCACTGTAGTATAATATGTTTATATTGGAATGGAATGACATTCTTAACATGGAATTACAGAATAATTACATTTCTTTCTTTATGGAGCTGATAATTAAGCATAAAGAAGAGGAAAAACCTTTAAAAATGTCAGTAAAAATAATTGACATTCATAACAAAATCAGTTAGTGACTATGATTTGATGTTGGCCCCTATGAAACAATCGGTGAGTGTTGACAGATCTAGAATCTTTGAAATGGTCCCGTTAATGATAATAGAGTCCTCAAAGGGGCGCCTGTCACAGTTTACAATTATTATTATTCACAATTTGCAACAATCCATATCTTAGGTATTCAAAGTCTGCTGTAGACACATTTGTTTCTGTACACGAGTGGATCAATGCGTTTCCTTTTGTGTTCATATGCATTTTGTCCTCCTGAACTGAATGTCTGCAAGAGTAAAGTTATTGAGGTGATGCTGTCAACTTGAAAATCAGTTCACACTGGATGGCCTACTGCCAAATATTATCTGTTCAGATTTACAGTAAACATACAGCACCATCACAGCATGTCCTCTCTCATTTATCCCGATTTTTATTTCTTTATTTATTTTGTGACAAATTATACTGTAAACATTTATGGCAGTATAATGTGAATCTAATGAGAAGTGTTAGTAGTATGCCTGAAGCGGCTTGCATTAGAGATAGGGGCATGCTTGTGTTATCTGCCCTGCAGGTCTGAAACAGAGAGGCCTCCAGAGACATGTAAACAACAAATGTGAAATAACAAAACAAAGGTGAAATAAGAAATAGGAATCAAAAGTTAAATAAGTAATAGAAATAAAAAATGAAATAAGAGTACTGTAGTATAAAAAAGGACATAAGAGTCATCGACAGTTTATGACTCCTGGTAGGCAGCTGGGTATGGTGTTCTCACCTGACTGTTGGAGGTGGATCAACTGCAATGCGACCGGGAGAAAGAGCTGGACCTTCCATCTCCACCATCTACCAGTGATTTCAAGAAGCCTGGAACATAAATGATACCATTACATTACACTTAGCGGACACTCTTATCCAGAGCAACTTAGTTATTTATAGGGTTTCAGTTCCAGTCCCTGGAGCAGTGTGAGGTTCGATGCCTTGCTCAAGGGCATTTCAACCACAGGTAGGGTGGGATTCAAACCTGCAACTCTCCAATCCCAAGACCAACTCTCTAACCACTAGACCACAGCTGCCTAGACCACAGCTCATACCAGTGATTTCAAGAAGCCTGGAACATACATGACACCAGTGATTTAAAAAATACTGGAACAAAAATGACACAGAAACTGAAATGGCAGTGACTTAAAAAATAATGGCATGTGTAAAATGTAGGAATCAGTCAGGCTGATGAGTAAGGAAGCACAATAAATAGTCCATACATAGTCTATACATGTTTTGTATTTATAATTAAATGTATGTACACAATTAAAGGCACAGTATGAAATGTTTTTTATTCAAAATCTGTGCTGCCCATTTGCAAACTTGTGCCATTTCATGAATATTTCCAAGTGTTCATATTGGTCTAAATTTTACATTTGTATATCTATAAACTGGAGTCGGTTCTCCACATTCATGAAATATGTGAGCAGCTTAGGGACATAAAGGACACTGCTCTGACTCGTTTCGCGTTTTTGCTGTCACATGATAAACTCACAGGTGTTGCTAATGGGTATAGTTGCTTCCTGGCCCTGGCAAATTTGAAGAAGGAAACATTCAAAATCCAAATGTCAGGAACAGGAGTCTTATTCTTCACTCAGGAAAAGAAAAGGATATCGAAAAGAGCAAGAGACTAGTGTCATCAGAAAAAAAGAACACAGGAGCTGCCTTCTAAAAAGGATAGTATGTAGCAACAGTTTTAGTTTCAGTGACAAGAGATGCTTCACTACTACCAGAGACATTCTTAGACGAGGAGATACAGCACTGCAAGAAACATACATAGAAATCCATGGGGACCACCAAGATGGCGACTGTCTGGAAATATCCTGTCTGTTCCGCTGCCAAGAGTGAATTATCTGAACATACATAGAAATGCATGGGGAGCACCAAGATGGCGACTGTCTGGAAATATCCTGTCTGTTCCGCTGCCAAGAGTGAATTATCTGAACATAAATAGAAATGCATGGGGAGCACCAAGATGGCGACTGTCTGGAAATATCCTGTCTGTTCCGCTGCCAAGAGTGAATTATCTGAACATACATAGAAATGCATGGGGAGCACCAAGATGGCGACTGTCTGGAAATATCAAGCCTGTTCCGCTGCCAAGTGTCAGTTATCTGCAGGACTGTACAGATGGCATTCCAATGATTGTGCAGTGTCATGCTCCACTGTAACACGCTTGCCATGTAATGAAGCACTGTGCGTGTGCAGTTCAAAATAACCCATTACAAAAATAGCTTTGAAAGCTTTATTTTGATACAAACCAGCACACATTTCCTGCCATTACAATACAGTTCTCGTAATTTCAACCATGTCTTTTTCTGTCCCTCAGTCATCAGAGAGTGCTTGGGTGTATTGCCCTAATGTAGGACATTTTTGGTATTGTGTTTCGGACTGTAGTGTATTACAGTGTTAAGCCAACATGGTAAATCCACACCCAATATTTGATCACATGGTACAGCTTAGATTGGTTAATAATTTCACTGTCATTTCAATCAGTTTGAGGGACTAAAGAAGCTTAGGTGTCCCACATTAGGCAGTGTCCCACATTAGGACAATTCACCCTATACTCATGTCTTGCCATTCCTTTAAGTAGGGCCTAGTCTTATTAACCCAAATTAGATGCCTGAAGTCAATGCCAAGATGGCCGCCGAGTAGAAAGCTACCGTAGTTGTTTTTGAAAAAGTGAGTCACAAGAGGACGTTATTCATTTAAATGCAATATATGATTTCAACATGGGTGGTAGAAAATGCAAAAATAAGCAAAGTGCTCAAAGGAAAATGTTATGTTGTCAGACATACTCATGTACAGGAAACAACAGAACAGAACATGCTTCTTCATACTCAGCAATTAATTGCAGCATTTGAATATGGACTGATAAAATAGTGGGGAAAGACTTTACAACTACAACTAGAAAAGCACTCGGAGAGCGCAGACCTCCGCCAAGGCAGCTGAAATCTCCACCTTATACCATCCCCACCTGAAGACTTTTTGTTTGATGGGTAAATTAGAAAATTCCTGGATCCAGATGGTGATCCGGATCACCACCAAAATCTAATAGGTTCTAAGTTCTTCTGATCTACCCTGAAAATTTCACTAAAGTCTGTCCAGAGCTTTCTGAGTTATGCTGTCAACAAACACACAAACGGACAAACGCCGACAAAAACATAACTTAAACAGACCAACTGGAAAAAAGTTTGCAACAAAGTTAAAGGTGTGTTAGCTATTGTAGCTGTTTTTACATTGTTAAAAATGTAATGGGTAGTTAGCTTTAGCAAATTTGTTATGGAGGATAACTATGGCACCTTCTGGAAGCCATAGTTGTCATAGTACTGCATTGTACCTCATATCTAAAGAGCCTTCATGGGTATAGGGCTTAAAACAAAATGTTCTCCGCCCACAATTCATGAAAGGTATCACATTAAACACATGAGGACATGCTCATTTCCAGCTTCAAATTTCCCACTGTGACTTTAAAGCTGACAGTGAAAGTGAAACAAACTACTCTAAGTGTGTTAATTTGGTTGATGCACTTTATTAGCAGATGATGCTATTAAAAAGGTAACAAAAGATTTGTGTTTTGTCAAACTTTTTCAAAGTTAGCAGTCATATGGATATTTAGGGCATAGGCCATATTTAATCTGTAGTTATGACACACAACATTCTGTTACCACATTAAATTGTGGGTAAATCTGGAAAACTAAAGGCAGGGATGGCTAGAGCCACAATAAATTTGCTATATAGGATCACTACAGCAACCTCTGAAAACACGTTGCGTTCCGTGGCATTCGGTCCATAGGGGGCGCTGTAATTTCATGTCATTACATTTTGGTTCTTATCTGGAGGACGGTTTAATTAACGCATATTTTTTCACACATTCATTGAGAGCTCGTATCTAAACAACCTTTAATACTTTATGACATTTACACGCTGTATGATGTAGCCAGCTAAACCTGTAGCTCTCTGCATGTAAGAAAAACATATTTTGGGGATCTTATTACACAGCATCATAATTTGCTTGGCTGCAGATTTTAATCATCATAACGGAAGTAGACGAGGTTTTCACAAAAAAAAAAAAGATCTGTTTGGAGTACTGAACCAATTCTGCTAAAGAATTCCAGTCAAACAGAGCAGACAGTGGTGTCCCCACACACATTGCACTGATGCTGTGAACGTGAACCTGAAGAATGGTCCAATCATCCAACCAAGAATGACCCAAGATATTAACAAAGACAATAAAATTTTTTGTGTTTATGTTTTCCAGTCAGTCGTGCTACAAATGTTTTAACTGGGTTCATGCGGCTTAATATTATCACCATAATTTTCTCATGATGTTGGATGCAACAGGTGAAAACAGGTGAAAAACTGGTTTTAGCCCCCCAATACTCCTGAGAACACCACTCCCTACATTCTTTGTTTAAGCCTTGAAACAGTGGTTTGAAGTCGCACCTTGGTTTACATACGGTAAATTAAGCATGGCTGTGTCATCAGAAAACACATCACAACATAATTCTGTGGATTTTTTACTCACAAACAAACAAAGCTGGGAAACTTACACACCATGAGGGTCGCTTTATACTGAAGGAGATCACATTCATCTGTGTCAGTCAATCCAATTAAAAAATAGCCTTAAGTGTTAAAAGATGAACTAAAATCTGTAAAAAACAAACATGCATAAGGTGTTCCAATATAATGCTATTCACAGCACCATTTATCTTTCCTTTTCTAAACAAACTGCCAAGGGTCTCAGTCATGAAATAGACACAATCTAATTTCAACATTTAATAAAATAGATGCCAGTGCCTCGGGCCAATAGTATTGTTCTCTATTTAGAGTGATGACACATTTGTTTTTCCATATGGGCCAGAACAGTGTGTCAACCCAGGGGTTGCTGAAAGAGTGGGCACCAGTTGTGTGTGTGTGTGTGTGTGTGTGTGTGTGTGTGTGTGTATGTGTGCGTGCGTGCGTGCGTGCGTGCGTGCGTGCGTGCGTGCGTGCGTGCGTGCGTGCGTGCGTGCGTGCGTGCGTGCGTGCGTGCGTGTGGTCTGTAAAGGAGATGATACATGGAGCAACTTTTTGAGCAATGTTGCCAAGCAACAACATAAAAGACTCCTAATACTCTGATTGGATGATTGTGACAAGTTCTGTGCTGATAATTTTAGTCCCCCTGATAAAAACTGTGTGGCCTAACAGCAGTAGGAAAGTGCCCAAACAGCATGTGTTAGTAAAGTTGCCTGGCAATATTGCGCAAAAAATTGCCTAGTGTATCATCACCTTAAGAGGTAGTAAGGTTTGAAGATATAGACAGAAGGCTGTGTTATTACATGCTGAGACAAACTACAATTAATCTGACTTAAATAAATTAATCTGACTTAAATAAATTCATTTGTTGCCTTACGATATTCTAAAATAACTTATAACAAATATAACAATATGTATATTAATAATATAACAAATGTTCAACATTTTTACAGCAGATGAGATGAGGGATATTTAAAATTGTGAAAAATGAATATTTGATTTAAAGGTCCACTATTATGTTATATTATGTTTACAGTATTCATTATTGTTGGTTGTGTCCCCTTAGATAGATTCAAATGCGTTATTTTTGTTGTACTGTAGAACTTGCACTTCTTGCTATTTCTGCCTGACTGGAATTCCTTTTTAAACCTGGTTGTAAACATGTTTGTTTCCACTGTAAAAGTGGGCTTTTTGACACAGGGGTCTATGGCAATTGACTCACTTCTGCAGCCTGACCCCCTGTTTGGACATTTCAGGTACTGCAACTTTGGGAACGTTCAGTTTTGGCTTCACTGGTTCCTCTAGTGTATTTCCCCTTGGTGACAACACAATATCTGAATACAAACTAATGAAGTAAACAATGTGTCCATTATGCTTCAGTATCCCTAAAATATAAGTTCCTTTGCCATATGTTTGGTCTGTTTTTGTGAAATGCACTGTGCAACTACACACTCAGAAATATGGGGACAGTAGGGGTACAAATCTGTATCTTAAGGTACAATACGTATTAATGTACCAAGAAAGGCTAATATTTGGACCTTAAGGTACTGATGTGTACCTATTCAGCTCTGGAGAAGGTACAAACTAGTTGAAAAACAGTGGTTAAAAGGTACAATTATGTACCTGAGGGTACTGCCGGTGTGACAAGCTTTGTACCCCTAAAAGTACAATTCTGTACCTTCTTTTCTGAGAGTGTACCAGTGTTCCACAGTCCACAGTCACGGAGGCTCACTCTACCGATTTGGCAGTTCCCTAATTTGTGGTCGTACGCTTATCAGTGCACTGACAAGACATCATTTGGCAGGCTGTCAACAGAAAAGTTCTTTCTGCATTGAGATTGTGAGTTCTTGGTTCTTGGAGACTGTTCCACCTCAGCCATAATGAGGCCTCAGTTATAGTCTTGTTCACACTGGCTCTCCAAGAGCACTTAGACCTTTACCACTTTAGATTATAGACCATGGTAAAATAGTTTTCAATAGCTGTATAGCATTTGAATTACTATTAAATATGTTTAGTGTGGCATTTAATTACATAAAGATAAAAAGTATTCCTATTTCCTTTTACTTATTTCTGGGATTCTGATTCATTGTCTATCCACACACCAGACAATATGATTAAACCATTGACCTTTGTAAATTACTGCATGTTATAATTTATAGATACCTGTCAGAAAAGTTTTTATAGTTGCTTGATGGCCATGAACATGCTCTGTTACCATTCTGGCACCAATCCACATAGTATACCAGCCTAAATTTATTCTTTTGCCCAGTAGGATAGTTGAGCTTTAAAGAAACTGTCTTGCACAGACAGTATCTCCAATCGACTTGTTTCCTCAAGATGTCAGATGACTTCAGGTAACATGCTGACTTCTGAAATAAAACCTCCTCTATAGTGTCTGTCTGTACACTTGCAAAGTTAATGACACCTTAGTTTGTCCTTACAAACCCTCTCCTTACTACAGACCAACGATTTGTCTTCACACAAGTTTATGCCCCATACACTGCCAATTTTGCATATTTTAGTTGGGTCTTGCGCAAATACTCCTCTAACTGGTTTGGTTTTGTTATGAACATTACATTTAAGCCGTATAAATAATACATAGCCTATATGTCCGCAACTCCTCGGTGTCCCAGCATGCTGTACCCCAGATTTGGAATTAAAATGCAGTGAGGCTACCCCCCAAGGTGCATGGTCTTAGTTCAGGGGTCTGAGATCAGTATGCTTCAGAGGGGTCTGAGATCAGTACATGCTTCAGAGGGGTCTGAGATCAGTACATGCTTCAGAGGGGTCTGAGATCAGTACATGCTTCAGAGGGGTCTGAGATCAGTACATGCTTCAGAGGGGTCCGCAGTCGTTTGGGGGTTCACCTATGGGCAAAAAAATGCTGAGCCATGGAGTTTGTTGGACTGAGCCCAGGTAGGACTGGGCAAGCACCTATTTCATTTTGGAGCCTCCATGGACTACTCTAAAATTTCTTTTTACAGTTTTACAGTTAACCTAAAGACAGGCCATTTGGCCGTCACAGAGGTCTGCACTGTCAAAGTGCATTTTTTTCACTTCACTTCAATCCTAGAAAAATACAAATGTTCATTGTTCCAGGTTTCTCAAGACAGCAGATTTGAGCTTGGGAATACAACCTAAACAGTTTGCAGTAAGATTTCATGTAAAGCAGCTGGCATGAAGGATTTTCTTCAAGCACTTTCACATAGACCATGCACCATGTTGAAATTCTGGATGCTGATAAAACAGTACAGAGGAATCCCTTATTATTTTTAGGAGACCTTGACTATCTTTGTTAAGGTTTTGGTATGCAGCACACATGAAACATATTTGGAAGGTAGGGTTGCCAGTTTGCTTCTACAGAGCAGTTTCCTGGTCAGTCAATATGGGCACACAATCATGAAAGAGTTGCTAATGAAAAACAAGGAAGTCTCAAGGACTCTACTGTTGCCTTTTTTCACCACAGCTGACTGGGATGTACAAAACTAAACAAAGAAATGTTTAATGTGTTGTTTGCTTCAGGCCCTTGGCAGTGTCTCCTTTATTTCATGCTTAACTGGTTCGTTTAATACATTAACACCCGAAGCCACATTACTAAATGCCAATATGTGACTTTGAATCTCTGATGAATCACATAGCTTTTCAGTTAATTCCACCACTGTATTCACAGCTAGCCCAAAAAGATTAAATATCGGTTTTACTGCTACAAAGCCTTATGTTACAGAAAGACTTTTCAATACCGACAAATTAGGTGGACTATGCTACCAGAGAACTAAACTCATCCCACCCAGAAGGCTTGCTGACATTGCACTTGAAATATATATATAAAAAAAACTAAAATAAGAAACACAGTACAGTAATGTCCTAATCACAATGATGACCAACAGGGTGTCACTCAACGAAACAAATCACGTTATGAGAGTACTAAGGTTTGAAGCAGTGGTACACGTTTCCCCATAAATCCTAAGGATAGGCTTAACCAATTAATTGATTCATGGTAGAAAAATAGGCTACCAAAACAAACTTTAAAAATGCTTGGCAGTATTAATTTAAAATCAATCAGACTCCAAATAAACTATACATTATTGTAGTAGGCTATTCATCATTTAAATCTTTAAAACGTATCATATGCCCAAACTCCGCGCTGTGTAGCCTACAACGACTGACATTTACGTTATACAATGGCACTTTTCACAGAGCTTTTGGCTAATGATTTTTCAATAATTTATTTACAACAGCCATATTTGCCGATTATAAAAGCCACAAGTTGAAATGTTTTGAAATGTTTGAACTTACATTGTGTGTCAATGAGGCATCCCCGTCTGATAAAACATTTCGAGCTATCCAAATCCAAATATGTCGTAGATTTCGGAGCTGTTGTTATTAAGATGGTTCACTGAAATGCAAGGAAATCTCAGTTATAACTAGCCCTTAGCAAATTACGTTCAACGACATCCGTCCTCGCTTCAATGTGCAAGAACACAATTATAAATGAGGAACTCAATGAAGGTGCCCAAGCCCGCTGTCGAACTTTTGCGCCCCACCCTGTCATCCAAACCCTTGGGAGTCTGAAAGTGACCTTAACGTAATAAAATGCTACATATATTTAACACTTTAAACGCGCGAGTTTAAAAATCATTCAGTCTTACGGGTAGGCTACAACGTTCTTGACAGGCAAGATAAAGTAAATAAAGAAAAAAATCTTTAACAATCTTTACGTGTTGGATACAGACTAGACTACTGAACTGCTGTCGTCAGACATCAACCTCTTTGATGATGGCATCCCGGGATACATTATTACCGTTGCTTTTTACTGATACGGAAGAAAGCAAATATGTTTACGGTGGCATATTATATAGGCCCATTGGACAGTTATACATATTAAGGGAGGCTGATGAGCTACTGAACAGGTAAATATCACCCTTCAAGTGTCACCGGCTTTAATGCTTCTGGAAGAGCATCATAAAGTTTAGTTGAATTACCCCAAAACACGCTTTTTTACACTGGAAATAAGGGTTTCTCGCGAATCTTTATTACCACTGCAAAAATATTAATAACGCATTTATGACAATAATCTCCTCCAACAACTGCCATTGGAAAAGATTTTGCGACAACCTTTTATGTTTAACACAGGAGCCAATTCACAAACAGGAAGATCTCATCTGATTCGGATTTGCATGGGCTTTACAGTCATGGCCATGACTGAAGGGAAAGATTCAGGCAAATACATAGATGGCTTAGGCTGATTGCTCAGGCAGTTCACCGGTGCAGGTGCGGTTTGCCGTGAGCCTGACCACACGCACTGACACAAAGAACATTCACCATTAATGAGAAAATGTTTTCATTTACTGCATTTAATATCTACAGTTTATTCTTCTCCAAAATCATGTTCGTTCGAGAAAAAGGAAAAGACTGAGAAGAAAAGAGAGAGCAAAGAAATAGAAAAAGTCTAGTCCAGTTCAGTGGAAAATTAATTTAAAATGTTAAATAAAAGATATGCGAGGCATGCACTCCACAACTACACATTTGCCATCCTCAATCTGGGCAGGTCCGTTTATGTTGCACAAGTTATTCCTTTAACTGTTTGCCCATTGCGTAACCTTAAAAAACGTACACTAGATGGATAAATGAGAGGTGTATCAGAGCAAGTCATACACTTTTCCAGCCAATCAAGTGTTGGTTTGGAAATGCATAGGGGAGGGATCTGTTGGTGGTTGAGCTCAAATATCAACTCCCTTCTATACTGAGGACAACACCGTTGAATAACACGAGACAAAAACTCATTCTCAAAATTGTCACAACAGAAGACACATTAGGGAGTTAAGGAGAAGTTTTAGGCTTTTATTTAAATCAGAATAAAGCCACAAAGCCAAGTAAACGTGGTTTAGTGCAATAATGTACAGAATTCCTACCATGTTTTATTAGGTATTTTATGAAACTCACACATCAGAAGAGGAGAACAAGAGCATATTTTAAATTTTCAGCAAGGAGCCTTTCGAGTCCAGCCTTTTGTTTATCAGAGGAATCTTGCCTTGCAGATCACACTATACCCATACCCATCCTTAGAGACTACAATCAATACATCCACCCCGTTTCAGACTATGCAGTAGCAAAAGACTACTATGAAAGACATTAAATAGGTTAAATGTAGAGACACAGTGGCCATTGTATTTGTAATTTTCTGTGCTCAGAGAGTGGCTCTTTCCTGAAACAGCTGTGGCCTGGCTCATGGCTCTGTAGTGGGGCTCTGTTCAGCTAGATGAGTGATAAGTCGAAACAATGCCCTCATTCTTTGCCGCTAGTGAGCAACTTGAGGGCCTTCTGCAAGTTTTGAATGGCAGTGTCCACATCCTCGTATTGCAGAGCGCTGCCCGCATACTTGCAGTACTTCTGGGCCTGGGTGAAGTCTTCTGGGGTGAGCCGCACGTCACCTGTGAAACGTACAGTAACCACAGACGGAAGAAAATGTGTGTTTATCACATAAATCAGAAAAATACATCAGGTTCAAGTATTTAAAACTATTCTGATATGCTGAAATTCTACATAAAGAAATAACACCTGTTAAAATAACTAAATAACCTGTTAAATAACACCTGCTAAAAAAACTATCCCATGACAAAATCCTATCATCAAATAGTACATATTAGAACAAAGTCCTAAAAATGCTTTAGGTCATCATATTTTATCTTCTTTTCAACAACTACAATTTTTTCAGTGCTGGGTTGGGTCTTGCTGTTAGCTGAGACTATACCCTCTTGTTTTGTGTTCAGTAAAGACGAGTCGAAGTCAGGCATGCTTCTGGGAACTGGTACTGGCTTGACGGGGTCTGATAGGGAAGAAAATGGAAATATTTTGTGAAAACCTGCAGGGTCTTTCACCTTTTCTGCTCTGTGCTTCTATGACTGGAGGACTGAGACCTTACGGCTCATGAGGCTCACTGACGAACAGGTTGTTTCAGGAGTTAAAGGAGTTGCTTCCTCTTACATCATAAAAGCGCATTTGATTTGCAGTATAACCCTTATTTTATAACCAGCGTACAAGAAAGCAAGCTGATGTTCAAATCAACCCGAGTCTTCAAACTAACTGAGGTTCATAAAGGTGGGAGCAAGCTTCACTAATGCCATCTTATTACCTGAAGACTGCCAGCCAAACATGTAGTCAGTTTAAAACAAGTATAAAGAGGCCACAGTATACACAGAACTTTAACAGGTGTGTTTTAGCGTGCTATCTTCATCAGTGCTCGTCAAGGCACGTGTCTGTGTAAATAAAAGTTCTTTATGTGTAGTGCGGCCTCCCTCCACATTTTTCTCCAACACTGAAGGCTCACTGTACCTGCTGAAGAAGGCAGCTCAGCGGGTGTGTTGGCCGGCGCGTGGGCACCTGGGGATATCTGGATGTTGTGGTTGGAAGCCGCTGCACCAGCAGGTGCTTGGTCAGGTGTGTTCGTGAATGATCTGGGCTGAGGACATGGTGGTCCTGGAGCAGAAAACCCCTCGTCAGCTGCGGGTCACACAAACACACACATACATCCATATTAACACACACAAACACATAAATACATCCATATTAATACACACAAACACACACACATCCATATTAACACACACAAACACATAAATACATCTATATTAACACACTCAAACACATATATACATCGGTATTAACACACACAAACACATACATACATACATATTAACACACACAAACACATACATACATCCATAATAACACACAAAACACATACATCCATATTACCACACACAAACACATACATATATCTATATTAACACACCCAAACACATAAACACATCTATATTAACACACAAACACATACATATGTCTATATTAACACACACAAACACATCTATATAAATATACACAAACACATCCATGCATCCATATTACCACACACAAACACATACGTCCATATTGACACACAAACTGGAATGGCATGAAGACCATCTCAGGTTGTGAGAAAACAGGAACACAAGTGGCCCTGAGAAAGGGTCCCTGAGAATGCTCAAGGCTTGAAAGAAGCGCTTTAACATTGGTTTATTAAAAAAGTATGCATTAGGGGGTGGTGTCTTCACCGAGGAACACATCATGTCTGACACTGGTACCTTGGAAGCCACTCCCTACTCAGCTCAATGACTTCCAACCTTTTGCCCACACATCACACGTAATGAAGACCCTGGAACAGCTGGTACTCCATCTCCTAAGACCCCAGGTCTACTGTGCCCTTGACCCCCTCCAGTTCACCTACCAGGAGAATGAGGACAGGGAAGATGCCCTCCTCCAACTACTGCGCAGGGCATACTCTGAGCTAGGAAACGGGAGTAGCACTGTAAAAAAGACATTCTTTGATTTCTCCAGTGCTTTCAACGTCAACCAAACCCTCTTGTGCAGATGGCAGTGCGGACTAAAATTACGAAAAAAAAGATGGAAATGAGCTCCTTTGCTAACTGTGGCACATTTAGATTTTTAATTCAAATGGGAATGTTAATAGTGTGCACTGTCCTTTTTAAATACAAATACAAATAAATAAATACATAAGTATCAGTGGACCCAAGCACAATGTCCTTGTTTACAGGCTCTCTCACAGAAAGACCTCAGTTTCTCACAATGGGGGGTGGGGTCGGACATCTGAGACGGTGGTCAGCAGCACTGGTGAACTGTGCTCTCCCCTCTGTTGTTCACCCTGTGCACTCCTCCCTGTTGTTTACCGTTTGCCCTCTCCTCTCTCCCCCCTGCTGTTCACCCTGTGCTCTCCCCTCTGTTGTTCACCCTGTGCACTCCTCCCTGTTGTTCACCCTGTGCACTCCTCCCTGTTGTTTACCGTTTGCCCTCTCCTCTCTCCCCCCTGCTGTTCACCCTGTGCTCTCCGCTCTGTTGGTCGCCCTGTGCACTCCGCTCTGTTGTTTACCGTTTACCCTCTCCTCTCTCCCCCCTGCTGTTCACCCTGTGCACTCCTCCCTGTTGTTTACCGTTTGCCCTCTCCTCTCTCCCCCCTGCTGTTCACCCTGTGCTCTCCGCTCTGTTGGTCGCCCTGTGCACTCCGCTCTGTTGTTTACCGTTTACCCTCTCCTCTCTCCCCCCTGCTGTTCACCCTGTGCTCTCCCCCCTGTTGTTTACCGTTTGCCCTCTCCTCTCTCCTCCCTGTTGTTTACCCTCTCCTCTCTCCCCCCTGCTGTTCACCCTGTGCTCTCCGCTCTGTTGTTCGCCCTGTGCTCTCCGCTCTGTTGTTGGCCCTGTGCTCTCCGCTCTGTTGATCACCCTCTCCTCTCTCCCCCCTGTTGTTCACCCTGTGCTCTCCCCCCTGTTGTTGGCCCTGTGCTCTCCGCTCTGTTGTTCGCCCTGTGCTCTCCGCTCTGTTGTTTACCCTCTCCTCTCTCCCCCCTGTTGGTCGCCCTGTGCTCTCCGCTCTGTTGGTCGCCCTGTGCTCTCCGCTCTGTTGGTCGCCCTGTGCACTCCTCCCTGTTGTTTACCCTCTCCTCTCTCCCCCCTGCCGTTCACCCTGTGCTCTCCCCCCTGTTGTTCGCCCTGTGCTCTCCGCTCTGTTGTTGGCCCTGTGCTCTCTGCTCTGTTGGTCGCCCTGTGCTCTCCGCTCCGGTGTTCGCCCTGTGCTCTCCGCTCTGTTGGTCGCCCTGTGCACTGATAACACCGCTACTGTGGGGTATGATACGGGATGGGCAGGAGGGCGAGTACAGCAGCCAGGATTTTGAGAGATGGTGCTGGACTAACTGTCACAACTAAACAGCTAACCAAAGAGAGAGTGGTTTGTTTGAGGAGGTTCAGCCAATGAGACCAGGTCAATGTGAAAGCCGTCAGCACGTACAAGACCGTGCGGCTGAGACTGCACCTGAACTAGAGTCAGCTCTATGTCCTGAGGAGATTGGGACTCTTCACCACGAGCAGCAAACTCTTCCTCCTGGTTCTAGCAGTCTGTTACGGCCAGTGTCCTCTCCTGTGCTGTGCTGGGAAGGCCACTAACAGGAGGGTTGCTGGATGGCTAGACAGGCTGGGGGGGAAAGGCCAGCTCTTTGGTGCTGTGGAGCTTCAGCCTTTTTAAAAATGCACTTGATAACTGTACTTTGCAATTATACTTTGCAAATTTTACTTTGTACTTATTTCCTTACTTTGCATCGATTTTACCTTAATTATCCTGTGTGTGTGTGTGTGTGTGTGTGTGTGTATGTATGTGTGTGTGTGTGTGTGTGTGTGTGTGTGTGTGTGTGTGTGTGTGTGTGTGTGTGTGTGTGGATAACACTGGAGAACCTCACACAACATTCCCAAAGTACCATATTTCCTTAGTTTTTTCGCATTTGTAAGGTGTCACTTCACTATTTCGGAATAAATTACACACTGGTGCTGCTAAGGCTCACCTATGCCAGTTTACACAATTAAATTAATACATATCCTTATACGAATGCATGTTGTTCTTAGCCAGCATAAACACCTCCAGAACACATTAGCCAGAAAGGTGTCTAGAACCAGCAACTGAAACAGAACTGTTTTGGGGACAAGCCTTATGTGTTGGGTGTCAAGTGCTGCATGATGCTTATTTGAAAACTATGGTGCCTTTAAAGTTTTGGGAATGTATATACATCATCTGTCTGTCTTGTTGAGTTTGAGATCTTAGGATAAGACACACAATAACTAACTCAGACATACAATAATGAAGGCACTCTGTAGAAGAGGCCCTAAAAAAGTGAAAAAAGCGTTTAAATAAAAGCTTGTATTGTGCTTTACCGTCCATTTCCCCCTCCATCCCGATTGGGCCGGCCTGAGGAGCCTCACCACTCTTGAGACAGTTGTGGATATAGGTAGCCTTCCATCTTGCATACTTTCTGTGCTGAATGTTCTGGGAAAAGTATGAGTAATTTAAATGAGAAGAATTTAGAAATTCTGTACGTATGTGTACCAAGATATTTAATATAACTTGGAATTAGTAACACATTAAAACTTTTTTTTCCAAGAACACAGTCAATATATTTTTTAAGAATAATGCATTAAAGTCAACTAGCACTGTGAAAGGCATACTCAATGTTAAATGTAAGCAAATTTAGTTGTCTGTACATATTCAATGGCATATTCAGGACCTATACAGCATGTAAAAAGTAAAACTCTTGCCACATATTTCATCAACCATTTTCTGAGCCAGCTGACCCTAGTGGGCACACAAATGATCAGACGGCTAATTAGCGAAATCCCCCGTGTTAAGTGCGCAAGCAGAAAGCGTACATGGCAGGCTTTTTACTTTCTGAAGCTGGCATCTCCACGTCTGCATACTGGTAACCCAACACGTGTATTATTTGCACTAGGCACAGTGTGAAGGAGCCAGGTAAGGGCACCACTCAGTGGGCTCATTGTAAGAGGGCAGTATTCTCCCAAGAAGTTCCTTACACACTCTCTAAAGAAGGGGTATCTGCCTCCCCCCAAGGGGGCCAGGCACAATCACTGCCTCTCTGGCAGTTACTTAGGCACAGCTCACTCCTCCGTATTAGAAGACATCTGCCGCTATGGCAACCAGGTGACATATGGGATTCAGTGCTAGCGTAGACTATGGCCCTGTGCACACTAAGCTGGAAAAATATTAATGTGCATAATTATTTATCCGGTTAGCTCTTCCGTACACATTAATACGGCGTATTCCAACACCAAACACCAAAAACAGTGCTTTTTAAAAACAACCTCTGAGGTGGATAAATCTAAAAATGGCGGCGTATTGTTGTGGTGTGTACAGCGTACACGGGGAGTTTCAAAAATACAATGACATTTGGTTAGCATGACGACAAGCAAAGTTTAGCTTTTGATTGGCTGGCATGACTATACAGCAAAACACAGTGTATTTATGTGGATGCATGTGTACGGAGATATTTTAAAAAGCATCCTAGTGTGGACGAAGAGAGTTTTGACGACGCCATTATATTATATTTATCTGGCTTAATGTGTACATGGCCTGTATCTTCCAATAAAGTTCACCACATCCAATTTCATTTTCTCAAACCGTGTTGCTAACTAATGTTCATGAGTCGACACTGACTGCTGCAAAAGATGTGAGGTCAAGACAATATTGTCTAGGAGGTCAGAGACTTACCTCGTCTGATAGTTCACCAAATACTGTGAGGACATCTATCAAGAGGCTTGCCGTATAGAATGACTTTATCATATTTCTGTGAGAAAGAAAGCACGTTGTGAAAGGTTATTATCCCAAGGCCTGAACTAAGCATATCTGGTAATGCACAGTTAGTTTGAGTCTTACAGGACAATAACTACTGTCTTGACAGGATACGTGTCTAAAGGTGTGTTTACACCAAGAATTATAACGATAACAGCTATACTTCAACAACATGACATCTTCACCAAAGGCCACGATTTTATTGACAAGATTGTCGTCATAAATGTAAACAATGAATAGAATGGGGCATCCTGTAAAGTGTAATGGATCCCAATTGACTGTGTTTTAGTGATCCAAAGGATATCAGTTCAGTCCTGTGGTTGACGTTACAGTCATGGTGTGAACTGCCCCATGCACTGAAGCTACAACAATCATTACATCATTATATCATTATAGGTATAGTCATTGTTCTGTCATGTGGTCTGAAGGAGCCCTAAGCCTCATCAACTCTCTCTACTGGAGTGCTTTGGGGCCTGAGACTGTTTGCCTTTCCTCTTAATCTCAACTAACTGGCTGAGAATTTTGTTGAAGAAAATACTATTGATATTTTATGGCAAATAAATAAGTATAAAAGGGTACATTTCTTCAGAAATGGAAAACCCTTTGGGATATGTGTGAAGTGAGGCATCTCAGCACCACTACTAAATCAGTAATCTTGCTGCACCTGGCCAACAGGAACATTTTAGCTCCTGAAGGGAGGGGCTTTTTTAAAATTCTAACATATGTTCCTAGCTATGTGTAAAAAGACACACACACAAGCTTAAATGTTCTGATTTCCCTACAAACTGGCAAACTGTTGCAACAAATGAAAAAGGGATTTGTACTAAATGTTGTGTTTCCACAAAGCTTGGAAACACTGTAATATCCAGGCTATCATCATTGATAGATTGCAAGTGTCAGATATATTGTGGACCCTATCTCCTGGACTTCACAACAAAACCTCAGCTTGTACCTCAAATAGATATGGAGATATAAAGGTAGTATGAAGCTGTCAACATTGCTAAATGCCCACCCGAAGAGGGGGGGCTAGCCACACTGTAAAACAAGTTTTTCATACAAATACAAATGATGAGATAAGTTTGCAAGATTTTTGGGCACACACTATCCATGAATAAAGAAATTCTAAAACTGTTGAGTGAATTGCTATATTTACTTGCCATTATCTCAAAAATTGTCCTTACTCAACTGAACCCTGCCGTACCCTTGCCTTACCATAATGGAAAAATGAGGATGTCATAAAAGATGTGAAATGTCAGTCCAAATATTAGGCTGAAGCACAGACCGCTACAAGTACTTAAAAGCTTACTTGTGAAAGCGCCCCGATCGGTCTTCATTATCAGCATAGAGGAACATTTTTAAGGCATAGTTTTCAATGTGAGCATGGCCAACAATCTCCTGAGTGATGGATTCATTATTACCCAGTTCCTTCTTCATCTACAAAACGGAAAAAAAAACATATGGTCAGCAAAATCCCTTCTCTCCTCTATCTGAAAGTCAGCACAATTTTAAATGTAGTTTATCCCCCAAGCATTAACCTGCAGAAATGAAATAATTAATTAACGTGTATTAATGTGTAGACGTGCCATCAGCAAATCCACAATGATGGAATTTCACTAAATAAGCACATAAAAAATTGAAATCGGAAACTGTGACGCCCTGTGTGCCCCTGTGCATCCGCTAATGAAGCACAACTCTCTCGAGGGTCACATGTTTGAATCCGGCACCTGTCAGGGGCGGCACTGAGGTGTCCTTGGGGGAGTTACTGTCCCCACACGCTGCTCCTCAGGTGCCATTCCTGGCAACCCCGTGTTCACGTTGGTGTGATGGGTAAAATACACAGATCATATGTCATCATGTCCACCGTGCCCTGTGGTGTGGTATGGAACCACAGTGAAAATGGAACAGATTAAATAAAAGATCTGGGGAATTGTAGGTGAAGATTCTTTTCTTCTTGTCTGTTAACTGCAGGACATTGCACACTTCACGAAAGAGAACAGCTTTTCGAAATATCTGTTTGTGCATCCTGTTGATATTATTCAGCACACAACATTTATTCACACAAAAGCAGGCAGTCTCTAGGTCCAGCTCTGAAGGCTTTAAAACTACATTTTGCTAATCATCAGTGTCAAAATAAAGTTACATAATAAATCCTAAAAAAAGGTAGAAACAAAAGTGCATTTTGTACGCAGACTAAAGTGTGTTATGGCAATTTTACATTTATTCTCCTGAGGCTGACTCTCCTGAAGTCTGAACTGCTGGTATATTACACACACATCAAGTGGTTGGCAGTTACTTGCACCCAAAAACTCCACTCTGCTGTAATTCAAGAGAGGCACTCTCCAAGACGCGAGACGTTACAAAGAGCCTCAGGTTCCCTTGTAAAATCTGTAAAGCAAATACTGATTACATTTCAACAGGTGGACTAAGGACGTATGAATGGGCTCACTGTTCATGCTTTAATGAAATCTCAATGAATCTTTCAGAAGGGGTCCCTACATGCCACAATACAGTACTTGTGTACACAAAAATGACTACATGTGGAAAAGGAGGAATGCAAGTTGGGGAGAGTGTAATTCCTTGCTTTTTTTCCAGATCAAATGTCTTTTGAATTGGAAAACCTAAAAAGCTAGCAAAATCCTCCTGAAGTTCCAGGGCTGTGTTGTTAAAATGATCTGTTCAGAAGAAACATAAGGGTGAAAAATCTGAGTATTGCAAAGGGTGAGGAGCTGCTTTAGTAGAAGCAGTGTAACACTTGAGCTTTTTGCCTTCCCTCTGCTCTGCGAAAGGGGCTACGGATGCAGAAAAGTGAGGTGAGTTTGTTTATGCAACATTTTCCCCGGATGTGCCTTGTATGGAAGCCGGGCCTTCCTGTTGTTGCAGCACTCGGACCAGTAAATGTCACCACAGCTGAAATAAAGGCTGCCCTGAATCCTAAAGTCCTCCTAATTGGCTCCAAAACCTCCATAAAATACCTGCGCATAAACAGAACCAGCAGTCAGAGCCAGCTTACTGCCCCCTTCTAAGAAGAACCCATAAAGGCTGTCTTTGAACTCTGATATAACTAGGAAGCTGGAATGACTAGGGCTTGTTCGTTTCATCTTTAGTCCCTCAGAACAACGAGAACATGTTTTCAAATCTCAACAGACTCTGGGCCAGAGACGATTAAGCTGGATTTCCCTGAAAGTTTTATCTTAAAATTGTTCTTTATCTCCACCACCACTGCCACTGTGTCAACCATTAAGAAATTATAAATCAGCACATAAAGTGCAGTCTGTACAAATCTTCAATTGAACAATTTCATGATGTGAATATATGTGTAATCCCCAGTGGAATAAGCAGTACAATCACTACTGTCAAAGCCATTTAGAAACAATCAGAACTTTAAGGTTTTTACATAGATCCAGTTTACATAGATCCATATTTAACGCATTTAACTTTGTGCTTAGCCAATTATTCGCAATGCATTAGCAGCAACAAAAATGTGAAATATGCGGCAGAGTACTGCATGATATCAATATCTGCTTTAACAGATTTTAACTTAAATAAATCTGAGTACATTTAGTCAAAAGCTATACTGTGGACACTCGTGCTTTTACCCTAAAACTGGTGGCCAACATATCCTCATGGCCAAAATAAACTAATGTAGAAATTCACTGAACATGTACAACAGACAATCTGATAATAAAAGTCATTTAAAGATCAGAATGGCCGAACTGGTGAGGCTTGGTAGTCTGTAATATGAAACTGCCTTTGCAAATGCTGTAAGACATCAAATAATAGCTAGGGCTTGCACTGTTTCACTGACTGAACTAAACAGACCTATATTTGGAAGAAGCAGGTACACACTTAGGCACTTGAAACTCTTTTGTTTAAAACTCGTAAAAGGTGGAAAGTACTGTCGGAATGGATGTTTAAACTACTATATTTCACATGAATAGTAAACCTGAATGGAGTGAACCTGGCCTGTTTCCTGTCTTTTGAAGATAGTCGTCAAAGTTAAGCTTGTTTGTGCCATTCTTCCACTGCATATTAACAGATTATCTTTCCTCCATTACACAGTGTTTTACTCAGCATATTTGTTTTGCAAATGCTGAATATGCAGTATCGTTATATTAAATGTGCTGACTTTATACTGAATGCGCGTCCTGGTCATTTTGACTAGAAATTATACATAAACATGGCAAAAGGCTGTTGTGTAGGAATGCAGAGTTATCAAAATAAAAATCTGCGATTAGTCTGAGCGCTAGTTGGCTAGTCGGCCTATGGTGGTGGCTTTACTAGCTATGCAATGCTATGTTCCACCCATGTAGGCATCGGAAGAACTGGAGGGGGTGGTGTAGCACCACTGCTATTTATTCCAACGGCCAATGCTAGGCTAAAATGTAGCCGAAACTGAACACATTGTTTATAGATTTTATAGACATTTTATTCGACTTATCACTGTTTGATTTAGCCAGGTATGTTCCACATTACCGCTTGAGGTAACACTGAACACAACACTATGTCTCAGCTGCGCATTGGACCTTCTTACAGTGGAAAAAAAATACATTGAATTGATAATTATGATATATGTGATTCTGTGAGTTTATATAGGCTTTGCTACTGAAGTGATCGTGTTTCTCTACTAGCTTTTTCAGTATTGCTGATGTGCACATGTTTAACTGCAGAACACCCATCACAGAGTTCTTTACAGTGTTTGCAAGTCAATGCATTGTGTTATTCTTCCTAAGCACATTTGGGCAATGTAAACAGAACGTTTCTTGTATGGTCTTTCATGAAAGCACAATAAGTTCATTTTGAAAACCTGACCGAAGCAACTGGTTTCGGCATGGAGAGTCACATATGGTCCCCTTTTGGTCGAATGGGATCATTAATTTAGGTACTTTACTTGAAAACGTATTTGGGGTGGGATTTAACTACAAATTGTACTGCTTTTTAAGACAGAATAAACAAAGTGTGTTTCGTTGATGCTTAAGTCTGTTTACATAACTTGTAAAATCTTATGTACTGGGCAGTTTCTGTAAGCCTACCAGTTTAATTTTGATCAGATATGGCAGAAAATAGTCCTCATGGTCTAATCACTGCCTATAACTGGTAAGTACATTTCATCTCTCAAAAACATTTCTTACCGTCTCCAACTGATCCATTAGTTTAACAAGAAACTTCCGGCACTCTGGGCTCTTACTGTCCAGTTTCATGCCCGTCTGCATGGCATAGAGGCGACCTGGAAAAGTACAACAGCAAAGTTATATTAGTGTAAACAAATGCAGGTATTTATGATATGCTCTAGCAAAGCACGTCTGTATGTGTGTGTGTGTGCTTCTTTTTCATAACAATGAGCCTTTTTACTTCAGAGGATAGCAAAGGGAAAAACCTCAGTGACCAAAGCTCAACAGGCTTCCCTTAGCAATGTAAAGAGCCACAGTGCTGGCAGTATTCTCCTTCTGTTGCTCATACATGTGTTGAGGTTACTTTTCCTGGGAGTAATGAAATGTATGTGAGCTGTACCCCTCGCGCAGCAGACACAGTTTCAGTGCCGCTCAAGGGTGGTTCTGTTTGCCTGCACGGGGCGGGCAAAAACACGACTTGCCGTCTATGACCAGAACACCAGAGGATGAATTATTGTGCTGCCACTGTGGCAGAATTCACAGGGAGTTGAGAGGCAGTTACAATTTCCGTCTCAGTTATTGAAGACATTACAACGTTCCCTCTGACAAAACTCATTACAACAGGCCACTGCCTGCGGCCCCCAGGAGAAATTAAACAGTCTCCTTATTAGTCTCCTTATTAAAGGCACGGGCTTGAAAAACATGCCGATTTGTGTTTTAATTGGGTATATTCAATTGAGCATGTCTTTAGATGCATGGTTAATTCTGTTGTAACAAACAGTTCAAAGGTTCTAATGACGCTCCTTTAGGTGTAGCTTACTGTATCCTATTTCACTGCAACTTACAAACCATAAAATCAGATAACAGAATTACTATCACTCAGAAGTTATGCACTGCAGTGAGCCTGGAGTACGACACGGCTTTAAAGGTTCTCTTATTTGTTCATAAATACAAAGCAGTGACAATACATGTCTCAACATACAGCGTGGCGTTTTCATCTCTCAGGTCTAAAGCCATTTCTGCACATTCACTCTGTTGCACTCCTCTCCCTGTAATGTCAATGTCTTGGGTCATCCAGGGAAACACTGATGGTATTTTACTGTATGTTTAACGCTCTGACCCATTTCACAAACAAGCGTAACACCATTCCAGATTTTTGTTTAATACAGAAAACTCCAGTTCACAATATCAAATGTTTTTTGGGCATCATCAGTTAGTGTGGCACAAGTAATAATGTTGAACGTCATTCTTCTTCATCACCGAGTCCATTGGGAATGAGCCCTGTTTGGTCTGAGTTAATGAGCGTTGTAATGTGTTTTTAAATTCCTCTTCCTAAAATACTAGCCAATGGCTTTCCTGTTGCTCAGTATACAGTTTTATTGTACTGAACTGACACATTTCCTTCTTAATTTTTTGTTCACTACCTGATGGGTTTTATCACACGGTGCAAGCCCATATTGTACATTTCTAACTCTATTTTGCCCCTTTTATCAGAATGGTTCAGCCAATGGACAATGTAGCACATGTTGTGTAAACAAATGTTCAGTACTAGAACTAGCCTAAACCAAATGCCTTCATAAAATACACTAGACCTAAATCATGTCCTGATATTTTAGTCTTTACTTGTTCGCATCTCAGTTGTATTGAATTCTTAGGTCATATTCTTTGAAGTAAGCTCAACAGATCCATGTTGGTTATTAGATCTGCTCGGTTTTTAGCCGAAGCCTCGATCTACCGTTCCACCCAAAGCGTTTCCCATGTTCCTACGGTATACTTGGACACGGTCACATCAGCCAGAGTTTGAAGGTCTTCACTCCAGATTCCACATCTATTCATGGCATGTTCAATACTTTTTGACATTTTACTTTATTACACATAAATTATGGCCTTAAAGATCTGATTTCTTTATGTGTGGATTTCTTGGGTTAATACCAATGTCAAATCAACCAAATATCAATGTAGTGATGTTGGATGCCTGGATTTTAGCTGTAAAAAAAAGCTCTCAGGTGGAGAATGTAGAGCGTTTTAAATATCTTGGTGTGCAAAATACAGAACACCTGACATGGACCAAACACACTGCTTCACTGGTAAGGAAGGCATATCAGTGTCTTTTTCACCTTACACACCTTAAGACCATCCTCCACTACCTCACAACTGCTAGAAATGTATAACGAACTGCTGCTGAAAGTGTCCTTACAGGAAGTAAAGTATGACATATGGACACAGCCCACAGCATGATCATAAACTGCCAAAACAGTGGTGAGGTGTGCAAAACCCTCAGGACATCAACATCAGACATCTGTCCAGAGTTAAGAAAATCATTAGTAACCTGCTTTGCATGCCCTACTTATTCAAATCTTATTGCAGTAAAATATATATATATATATATTTTTTTTTTGATATTTTTAATGGAGTTTTTGTAAATATCTATGGTTTCATGTTTCCATACTTTTCCAAGTCTATTTTGCATCCTGCATATATGGAGTCTTCTGTAAAGTTTAACATTTAGTATTTCATGTAGATTTCTTGCTATTGTGTGGGAAATGTGGTGCAGAAAGGGCCAAGTACACGTGATGTAGGAGCTCTCAATGAATGTTTGGAGAAAATGTGGTTCATAGTCATAGTCATAGTCCTGCAGATATCAGACAAAATGAAATTTTGCAAAATATGGGCGGCACCTTTGTATCAAATTTCACTATACCTATTATGTGTCTAGAGGTAGTTTTAGTGATCCAACACAACAATAATTGGATCTTGATAATGACTGATGTGGATCTTTCTTTCAGCTCAAAATACTGACAATTAAAAATAAGGATGTATGAAGATGGTTTTCAATATATCGTGCTACAGTATAAATGGCAATTTCTGAACTGGGTACCCAGTTCAAGGAGCACAGGCCCAATGTCCTGTTATATGCACCATTTGTAAGTGAGGGCCATGTCTTCAATAACATTTTGACAATTATAATCAAAAGTAATGGGTAGTAATTATGCCTTAATAGATTAATGTACCTTAACCAAAAATATAACATAACTATAATATAACTTCATCACAGCACCTTGAACCAAGCATCACCAAACCTGACATTTCTCTGGTTGGCGTGGTGATCCTACATAACAAATTTAACGCAGGTCTTACCCTAGTCTGGTAAACCAGCCCCTCGTACTTCATTTCATTTTGTACAGATGATCTGGTGTTGCTGCCACTGACATTGATGTATTCGGTCCTCCGCCCAATCAGCGAACAGAGGGAGTGTTTGTGAGCGATGACGTTGACCCTGTGTGCTACATTTGCATTGTAGTGCGTAGATAGGCTAATGGCATACGTGAAGCCCAGACCTCCAGCAAGAAATCGTTTCTCAATGCAGCAAGGCCAGACCCTCTGTACAAAATGAAATTAAGTACGAGGGGCTGGGTTACCAGGCCAGTCTTACCCTATAAGTCCAACATTTTGGCAAAATATCCCATTAAAATGTTATGATCTTGGGTGCAATAGGTGCTGAGTTTTAACACCTTTTTTCAAAAAATTCTTTCGGTCTACCAGTTCATAGTGCCAGCACACATTATAGATAAAAATGAAAAATATATGTATATGGTGTAATTCCAGAGAATATGGACTACATTAAAAGAGTCAAGTGTTACGGTATTTGGCTGGCTGTGGTGTAATTATGTGCCATAATTTAAAAAAAGGCTCTGATTTATAAAAGACGTTCCTGGGTGCAGCAGGAGGAATGGTATTACACAACAACAGAGAGAGAGAAGAGCGAGAGAATGGGATGAAACAACTCAGACAAAGTCTTTCTAGTTTAAAATGTCACAAACAACTTCGGTAAATTTAGTAATCTTTAGTTTTTGGGTCAATGTCCAAGATAACTTGACTCCTCTGAGGTGACATGACAAAGTCAGTTTTTCAATGCACTTCAACAGCTTTGTACAACATCTTCATTTGCTACTATTTCATGTCCACTGATAGACCTGGCCCGTAATCAAGTTATGGATATGTGCCCTGGAATGGCTAGATGGGGCTACAAAAAAATGCTGAAAATGAAGCTGCAATCAAACACTCGCAATTATGTGGCCCGTGGTCACAGCTTTGCCTCAGTGTTGCTCATTAATGGCTTCAGCTGACTCCAGGCGGCTGGAGCATTGCCTTGCATAACGCCACAGGTTCAGTGAGAGCAGGCTGAACATGAGAACATGGAAAGGCCCTGAGGGAAGACTGGAGTGCCAGAACAGCACTCCTCTGTGTTCAACTGTGCTGCCATATCACCTGCTACATTCAAATAGCTGCTATAGAAAATTACAGCCAGGAAGCGCACCAGTGAAGGTCAGCGTTTTACAACAGTCAGGCAAAGATGGGCGGGGGTTGCACATTGTTCCGGCTAGCGTAGGAGACAAGTAGGACCATTTTCCACAACAAATTTACAACAGAGAAGAAAATAGTTTTATCTGGAAAGGGTTCTTGTATATAATGCTATAAATGCTTCATATGAATCTTTGTAATAATTACCAAACCCCACAAGAAAGTTTTCAACAATGTCCTTCGTGGAGAACTGTTGAGAAATAACAGTTGTATATACTAAAATGTATATACTGAAATGGGATCTTTAAAAGAAATAACCATACACCTCGGTTGTAACCATAGAAATGCTATAGCCCACTGCAGTCTCAGGCACAGTCAATTATACTTTAGTATAGTTATTGAGTTTTTCACAAATGTGAAATGCCTATATTCTTACAATCTACCCTATTGTTATTTAAATAAAAAGATAACACACCACAAGATTGTACACCACAATTATAAGAATGATATATTACATCTAAATCTACAAATATACAAAATATCACAATTCAAAGAGTGACATATTTGACAACAAATACAAAGAATAAATTATGGACCGAACAAGTTTTAGCTATCTTACAATCAAAAACACTTCCAAGAATATCAAAATAGCACATAATATTTCCACCTTTTCCTGAATATGCTGTTTTAACTTTCTGCACGTAATCTCATCACTCTCTCCCTCTCCTGCAGGTGTTTGGAATGCGGTGGTAAGTTTTTTTTGACTCAGGACAAAGTGTATCTATTCCTTTTCATGCCACTCATCACATTAACAAGATCTGAGTTTTAGATTTTTCATTACTGGGTCTTATAAGTTATTTAGCACTTTGTGTACAAAATGTTGCGATTAATGCATCATTATAAAAGCTTGAAGTTGAATATGTAGCCTGAAGGCATTTATCAGGCATGATAATATTCAAGAAAAAAAAAATGTATGCAAGCATCATGGCATATGACGCAAGTTTGACAATTCACTCATGACGAACATGCAAGTTTGAGTCTCAGCATGTCCTTCTACAGTACTTCTACATCTGAAAGCCGGCTGAATTGAATATTCAGGAATGCGAGCCCGCGCACTGTGATTCCCTCACAACAAGGATTTCATTATGTGGCCCCGGCTCCACTCGAAGGCAGAGCAGTCCGAGAGCAGTGGGAGGAACAATGCCAATCACCATTTTCCACAGATTTTCCTCGCCATGCCAGCACTCATAAGCATGACCAAAACACATTGTCTTTTTACGAGGCCTTTCGGCACAAACCACCTATTTTATCACACGTCACAGGGGGATTATCAAACATTACCAAATCCTAAATCATTTTTTTTCCAACACATTACAGAAGAAAGCTTTGTTTTTTTTTTTCAGGCTAAAAATCAGCGCCTATCATGTAGTGCAGAATGTGCTGGTTTGCTCTACTCTATGTGATGAATGTGCTGGTTTGCTCTACTGTATGTGATGAATGTGCTGGTTTGCTCTACTGTATGTGATGAATGTGCTGGTTTGCTCTACTGTATGTGATGAATGTGCTGGTTTGCTCTACTGTATGTGATGAATGTGCTGGTTTGCTCTACTGTATGTGATGAATGTGCTGGTTTGCTCTACTGTATGTGATGAATGTGCTGGTTTGCTCTACTGTATGTGATGAATGTGCTGGTTTGCTCTACTGTATGTGATGTCCAAACATTTTCAAGAAGGCACTGGCAGAATGGCAATACTGTTTAAGATTAACAGACCAAGCACCTTAAATGTAATACCTTTACCTAGTAAATATTGAAAAAAACAGCATTTATAAAAGCTAGTGTTAGAAGTATTTTTGTCAACCTACTGATTTACCCTGTGTGATTCCTAGCGAGGGCAATGAACAGAAACATTAGATTAGCTTCACTTGCCATGGACACAATAAAAAGAATCTAGAATAGTGACTCCCAAATCAGACATTATAACAACGATGTGCTACAGTTTTGAAATGCTAAGGTCCTTTATGCTTTATCTGGCAGCTGACCTTCATTCTACTTTGGGTGGCGCATCACGAAGCAAGGTCAACACTGCCCTCTGGTGGACAACTTTTTAAATTCATCACTCCACACACAAGCCTAAAAATGCAGGCCTTGGAAGTGTGGCCTAAGACACTACACGGCAAATGTCATACTTATTTAGGCTTAAAACCATGGCGAATCCAACCCAAGATCAGTCCCTGATCAGTCTCTGTCCCCATTCGTTTCCTGTCTGATCTTCACGTTCCTAAAGAAAGGCTAAATGAGCTCAAAAACAATACAATAATCATAAACAAAAACTGCTGGTGACATTTCAGCATTAGGGCATCAAATGTTCATTTTTAACCCCTAGATGCAGATAACGCCTTGTTATAGCCATATTTTGATTAGCCTAACTACAAAGCCCTAGTATATGGAAACAAAAGACAAAATCAGTGATGATAGTGGATGTTAATGTATAGGACCTTATCGGGTAGAGGGCCAGCTTGTACAGATAATTATTAAGTGATAAGTTATGGACAGACTAAATCCAACGAGAAGCCAAGCATATTACATGTGATTTCTGCAACTGCACCCTAACATATGTTTTTTAAGTCATTAACTGAGTGATATGACGTCGCCGTTAACTGAATGATATCTGGCTGATATGGCTGATTAGTGGAGTTAATGTCAATAAAAAGTGTTTCATAACTAAAAACAAGATTTGGTGGAACAGCGGCCTCTGCAGCTTCAAACGTGCCACAGCATGTGATGACAACTTATGACGATTCTGTGCACCAAGAGTATACGGACAAACGTCATGGACATACCTAAACAAAGAATGGCATCTACCTGAGATCAGAGGTGGGCAGCTCTACTTCCCCAACTCACCAACTGAAGTACACTGTGGCACTGAATGGCAAGGCATTCAACATGCCAGTCCTTTCCATGTGCTACAAGCATTTAACTTTAGACCCTTATGCCCAATTTTCAAAAATGAGGCACTATTGGATTCCCTAGGTCAAGCCTAGTTCAACACATACTATGTTATAATTTTTTTCCTGCCCAAGTTTCCCACAACTATGAGAAATATCAAAATTGATGTTTACTGGAGTTTGTTGGAGTACTCCAAAAAGACAGTGAGCAGTACTAGGCTCCAGTTCGTAGAACAGGTAAGAGGAGTTGTGAGGAGAGACAACAAGCATTGCTACCCACAAACTTGCATACATGATTGTAACTAATTAAGAACTTAATGGGGTGCTGTCTGATCTCGGGTCAGTAGTCAATGTTTAATTTGCCTAAAACAGTTTGAGCACATTTTATTTTATTATTTGTTTTGTGTATCTGCACAAATGAATAAAAAACTGTTATTCATACTTTTCTCAATGGTTATGGTGGTCTATTTAGCAGATGCTTTTCTCCAAGGCAAGGTGGTGCTAACTTTGCACAGGTGTGTTTCCTTCACAGAGGTACAGACCCTGACTTCAGAAAGTAACAATCCTGCCAATCTATTTGTGTGCTCGACAGGTTCAGAACAGGTTCAGAAAATGATCAATTACGTGGCAGGCATTTTACCTTCGAAAGCCAGGATCTCCACCTCTGTACTTACCAACCTGATCTCTGAAGCATAATATGCTATACACGACTGTTTTGCAGAATGTGGTTATGTTTTCCTGCTTGCCATAGTTAATGACAACTGATAACATGGAATGTCCCATGTCAATCCTTTCATGCGACACACCCTCATTGCAAAGCGACAGTGTCCCACTTTTGTCCCCATGCCATTTGTTCCTCCTTGTCTTGCTCTGTGCAGTGATGCGTTAGCCATAAATGGGACTGTTATATGTTGTATTATCAATAAGACTGTCTAGAATGGATCCTCAAACGTAACTTGTCATCTTATTTTTCAAGTCATTATCAAACTCACCCCATAGCTTACTGTATGACTCACCCGTTGTAGTTCTACAGTTCCATTTATAAAGTGCAACTCTAAACAAGCGCATCTTTATTCATAATGATGATTTCCTGACCCAGTTAACTACTTCACTTTACTCAAAATGTTGTCAGCAGGGAAACTTCAGCCTACACAACGCGAAACATTATTCGTTTGAAATGAATACGGGAGAATGTAAAAACTCACAGTAGTATGCCACAACCGGGTCCCTTTGTTCGTGTTCTTGCGCAGTTCTTAAATGGTGTTGGACTGCCTTTAACTGCGGAGGAAGAGCCATCCTTTGCGATGCGGCGATAGTAAAATCTGTAAAAGTCTTCGGTTGTCTGACAATTGCGTTAAACTAACCAAACCAAGCCCGTTGAAAACATTACAGGAAAACAAACAGATACTCCTTGCTTCCGCATTCTTTTTTTGAAATACTACCTAAAGGACGGGTGACATCTACAGGTCTGGAGTATTTACTACACGTTCTTCAATGGAGGATTGAAGGGTATTGTTTGTCGTCTGGCTACCTCTATGACTATTTTCTATTGTCAGACTATAAGCCTACTTTCGTTAAATTAAAATTAAGGATACGTTGGAAAGTATTGTTAATTCTATGGACAGGATTGGTAAATAATAATAATAATAATAATAATAATAATAATAATAATAATAATAATAATGATGATGATGATGATGATGATGATGATGATGATGATGATGATGATGATGATTATAATGATGATGATGGTGATGATGATGATAATAATAATAACAATAACAACAACAACAATAATAATAATAATAATAATAATAATAATAATAATAATAATAATGTATGGGCTAAAACATGATAATGATAGATAAATCACAACTACATTGGCTTTTACAGTTCATGCAAAGCAAGAAATCTAAATTATGAAGTAGAAAACTGACAGACAAACCAACAGATTACTTTGAACAATATCAGAGTATCTGCAGACTTTATCAAGTCAAATGTAAGACCTTTAGACTGATACAAGTTAATGTTTAGACCATGCTACATGTAAGTAAGTAAGTTTAATTTATATAGCACGTTTAAAACCAGTGCTTAACAGTATACAGAAAATGGCTAAACAACCAGGTCAAAAGGTTTTTAAAGTTAAACAAAAACATCAGTAGGGTTAAAACACATCAGAGCCATCATACACACACAAGACAAAGTGCAAAAACATCACACAGAGCATTTCCATCAAACAAATATATATATGTGCAATCATCGCAAAGAGACCATCCAAGATCCCCACAACGTCAGAGGCTGTGTCCGGAGTGACCTGTATCATTTGTTGAAAGCGGTACAGCGCCAAGCCGGCATAGTAGTGATTTTTTCCGTTCCTTAGCTTCCGTTCCGTAAGCTTCATTTGAGGCTGTCATTCTCCTTCTTTGACTGTAATTCCCCACTTTGGAGGTTAGGGTATTCTGCAGGCCTACCTGCCCCCCTGTTTGCCGCATTTTCCAGAAATGGCCATTAAATTCACGTTTACTTGCCACTGCTTTAGATCTGATGTCGTTTTTATATATCTGCTAATGATTTGCTGGGTTTTGCCCGTTTTTTATTTCAGATTATCTGAAAAGACCAGCAATGGGTCCTCCCCTCCAATTGGACTCGTGCAATGGTGAGAACCGGGCCGAGTGCACAGCTGGGGTCTCCCCTCCATCAGTGAGCAGCAGGAACAGGAGCCGGAGCCGAGTCTGGGTCTGTATGCCATCTGCAGCCAACAGGAGGCAGGGGGATGTAATGAAACTCTTCAAAGACAAGGCTGCAAAGAGGAACAGTGGTTCTGAGAACAGCAGGCCTTAGTAGAGTGAACATCTGAAAGATTCCTGGACTAGTTTGAACAATACGTTAAAAAATCTTAAAGGTATTTTAATGTCTGCATCATTTGACAATGAATTGTAAGCAATGTGTAATGTGGAAGAGCTACTCTGCAAACTGCAAACCAGAAACTCGGACTTGTATAGCCTTGAAGCACTGCTACTAATCCTGATAACGGCTCACTCCTAAGGAATAGTAATTTTTGCCTTTGAACAGTTTTTTAGTTCTTCATTGAACTATGACATTTTGTAACATCTCTTTGTGGCAGAAAGGGGCTTCCATACTGATGCATGCAAAGTGCGCACTGAACATTTTTCAACATTTTTAAATAAGTTGATGTGAATTACGTGTCACACTTTTAATGGTGTTTGGACACTATTTTAACAACCCCATAATCTTTAATTTTTGTGTAGGCTAGCTTTTTAACACTGGTATCCAAATCAAGGCCAGTAGACTATTTTGAAAAAAAATCAACCTTTACTGCAAGGCCAGAGCCGTGTCCAAATAAGTTATACATGTGTCAGCCTTTTATCTTCTATTATTGCTACTGCTTTATTTTAATCATCCCTGTACGTATGTTTATCAAGATCCAAGCAGTGTAGTTGGGCTTATTTCCAGTGTTTACACATTCTGGACCTGGGAAACATGAGACAGCATGTAAATCTAGAATAAAAAAAGTTAGAAAAAGCATAACAAAACTAAACAAAACAAAAACACAACTTGACTTTTGAAAGATTTGAAAAAACCATAAAAGCAATCAGGAACTGTTCTTTTATTTCTTAGTACATTACATGACAGTGCCATGGGCCAGTCATACCACGTACTGCCATGCAGTGCATCTGTGTCACTCATTGTTTTACTTTAATATGTAAATAGATGGTAATATTTGTTCGTAATATTTTAAGATATGTAGAGAATACAACAGCAAAATATGACTTTTCTTTTGTAAACCAATTCCTAATGTGGTAGTCCATAGTAATGTAAGCTAGTTTTTGAATGTTCATTAGTTTATGATGAATGCGTTATACAGAGGTTTAATGGCTTTTATGCCGTCGCTTTTCTTATAACAAGTTCCTTTGATACCTACGGCCCATACTGTCACCTCTTTGCCATTCGGTAGAGTGAGAAAATGCTAGGTTAAATTTGGGCTTGTGTCTGTGTAACTATTTTGGGACGTTGCCTCTTGCAGCTGTTGTTTGACATATCAGTTCCTGTACACTCTATCCCCTCCTCTCTTTCTCTCCGTTGGCTCCTGTGAAGTAACTTGCTTCATCTGTCCAGCTTTCTGAGAACAACACTCGGTGAGTTCCCCTGTTATTTCTGATTCAATTGTGTGGCACTGTACTGTGGCACAATGGTTGGTCAGTGCAGTGTTGATTGACAAGAAATTAACCACTAGCTACATATTTTATTAATAGGTTTTGCATAGGCACTACTTTGATTGAAGTTACTGATGGTTATCTACGGGTAACAAATCAAGGTTGTTGTCATGGCGGTTGATGGAAAAGTAATCTTAACTGGACTGTGATGTGTTTTTCAACATACTACCCCCAAAATATGGCAAAATAAGATATATGTGCAGGATTTTCTTCGCCATACACATCATCCACTGGTAAAGGTTTACTGGCACAAAAATGTTGGCGTTTCTGTGGATCCAAAAATCATGTGTTATTTCAGAACAGGTGGTTGTCTCTGTTTGCTGGAATGTTTGGGGGTGTGTATGTGTGTTGGGGGTGGGGGGTTGCTAATTTTATCACGGCTAACTAGAGAACTCCACTCCAGTGTATCTAGAATCACTATTTGAAGTATGTGGCCTCAAGTTAAAATGCTAGTTCACCCTGAAAGTATGCCATGTTGTGCTTCCTCGTGTGCAATATGACCTGGTCAGTAGGTTGATTGTGCAAAACTAATCACAAGCAGTGGCAAGCATACATAAATGATTTCTGACCTTTTCTCCCTGTTTAAGACATTAAAGGATGTTTTGCAAAACACGTCTTGTTTCCTTATACATGGATACCCACAAACGAGTAGTATTAGTATTTTGTGTTTGCAATAATGTCACATATAGTTTGTTACAAATATTGTAATCCAAATTCCAGGAGGGTTTTTGGCTTCACTCATACATTACCTTATATCCTAAAATATATTTTCAATGTAATTTCAACACAATGGCAACTGTTACTGTCTTGTGGTATTTTGTAAAACGTGAAGATTGTAGTCAAATTTTTATTTTCAAAATGTACAGCAGCATTTAATTCATAAACCAATATTTACACATTTCAGTAACTAATTGTCGCAAACTGACGCTGTGTCGACTGTCTGTCTCTCTTTCACCCCCTCCCGTTATTTATTTGTGGAAGACTGAGAGCCATGGAGAACAGCCCAGTGGCCACGATGAATGGCAGTGACAGTGAAGACTCTGACCCCATGGAAGTCTTCAGCCAGCAGCTGGAGGACATTATTAAGACGTACGGCTTTGCTGCGTCACTCATGGAAGAGCACATCTCCAGCATGGAGACACCCGAAGACCTGGATGACAAGCAGGCGGAGCCCGGTGGGGATAGGGAAGGGGTCTCTGCATCTGCCTTAGGTATGGGATTAAACATATGAACAAAAACTAATTCTGAAAATTTTGGAAGGGAGATTTGGAGCATTGATTTGTGTTCAGGAATTATATGGGCCGAAGTAAGTACCTGTTGTTAAAAAAAACATGTTGGTCGAAGTTTCACACAGACTGGTTTATTACAACATGGAATAAGATGTGGAAAACAGATATTTCAGATTTGTAATAGAGGGCAAATAGTATTTTAAGTTGCCACTTGCTTCCCCTACAAAAGAGCATTCAGTGCCAATTTTAATTACATATCATGTTGTTAAGGGTGCTGCTTGAACACAAGCAACATGGAACAGAATGTTACCTGCTTTTGAGGAAACACAAGAGCAGGACTGCAAGAGTGTCTGTAGAGAGAAGAGTAGAGCGTAGAGATGCTTTATTTATCATGAAGGAAATTAAGGAAGTGCTCTGACTTTTTCCCCTCATTTACCAATATGGCCTACAACAACAACAGCAGCATAGCATCTTTTATGACAACAGGGTCATGACCTCAGTTTAACATTTCCTCCGGAGGACGGCCTCTCCAACAGCACAGCATCCCCGTCCCTGCACTGGGCAGGCGTAATTTCACATATGGCAAGTCACTGGATACGTTGCCTTGAGTTTGATGCTGCGGCTGACAAATTAAGAGGGACTTTTTCTATCCCCTCTTCAGCTCAGCCCAACTTTAACATAACTTTAAGATAATAGCAATATTACCTCATACCTCACCATATGCTTTTTGACATTAAAACCCCTTCACGGTTTAAGGACATGACACAATCCATAGCTTTAGCCTGCAGCTGCAAGTCCAGATGCAGACCAATGGAGTCTTGCCTGATGAGTAGGTGTTGTCACGGCTTTCTGCTGCTGTTCCTTTGCTATTCCTTCCTAGAAAGAAGAGCTCGGCAGGAAACAACAGAGGCTCTTCACTTACAGAGCCCACTTTCATTGTCCCACCTGGTTGATTTTGATTTAGCATGACAGTGATAAAGCAGTAGTGCTGAAGCTCAACAGCATCGAGATTGATTTAGCATGACAGTGATACAGCAGTAGTGTTGAAGCTCAACAGCATCAAGATTGATTTAGCATGACAATGATAAAGCAGTAGTGTTGAAGCTCAACAGCATCGAGATTGATTTAGCATGACAATGATGAAGCAGCAGTGTTGAAGCTCAACAGCATCGAGATTGATTTAGCATGACAGTGATACAGCAGTAGTGTTGAAGCTCAACAGCATCGAGATTGATTTAGCATGACAGTGATAAAGCAGTAGTGCTGAAGCCCAACAGCATCGAGATTTTCCGCCAGAGGGAAGAGTGTCACCTACTAGACACACACCAACACCACTTTCAGCAACAAGTCAGGTTTCCTAGGAGTTCTCCCATCCAAGTAATAATCAACCCTACACCATCTCAGCTTCGGTAATTTAACACAGGCAGGGCATCCACTGGTCTAGCTGCTGGGCTAGTGGATGGCATTTTAGCCCTTTTTACTGTTTAGCAGCCTTCCCGTTGAAAGTTCTTGGCTCCATGCTGAATATGTGAGATCGCCAGTGTCAACTGTTTCTCTGCTGCGACTCAAATGGCGGGTTGGTGTTACTGCTGATGTTGTTGTGCTGGCGGACTCAAGCTGCCATTTTGCCTGTGAGTGCTTAGGGCTCTTAGCTGTGCAGTGTGTGTGCTCTGCACTCCTGGGGCAGTAGACGGTTGGCCTGGCTGGAGCCTGTCAGTGCTTCACCTCCACCTCCACCGAGAGCACAGACGTGGTCTCCCTGGCTAGTGTCTTCCCTGGCAGAAATATTTTTCTCTGTACTGCCTATGTACACCTGAGGGGACAGCATGGGTTTCACTTGTCAGTGTCAGGTCAGCCTGGTAGAGTTGTTGCCAGTGGTCTTACCAAAACCTGAATAGAGTTAAGGTGATGATACACGGATCAACTTTTTCAGCAATGTTGCTGGGCAACAACATGATTGGCTCCTAATTTTAGAAGGGATGGTCACCTAAGGTTGGCTGCTGCTGTTCAGTTTTATCGGTTTACCTGATTAAAAAGTGTTGCCTAAGATGAGTGATAAAGTGCCCAAATCACATCTGTTCGCATCGTTGCCCGGCAACATTGCTCAAAAACTTGCCCAGTGTATCATCATCATTGTTAGACTGTTTATGCCATGAAATTGATTGGACATGAGTTCCACAGCTGTTAAATGTTAAAGTGGTAGGGAATGAACAGGTTACTCTCATAAACAACATTCCCTGGACCCGAGGAACACTGACCCATCACCTTACAGCACCTCGTACTGAACACTGCCTGCAGTGAAAGGAGGAAGAGGCAAAGTATGCACTGTGTTATATCAGCTGGCTGGCACAGCTTTTAATATGGGCACAGTAATTACACGCTTGTGAGTGGTTGGTTTTACAGATTTCAGCATGAGCACCGTCCCTGGCTAGTTATAGCCATAGGTGATGTCCGGGTCCGCCCCTAGAGAACCTTAGTTATAAAAGTAACCTGTTCTATGTGTTCAGGTTCAGGTTTATATATAGACCTATTTATTATATACAACCCATTAGGATGCTCACAAATGTCCTATTGACTTTCTGTAAACCACTCCAACGTTTGGGGGTCTGATATGTTTGTATAATGACCGCTGAAAATGTAAGTAGTACTTTATAAGAACTACTTTCTAATAAGCGTTTCTTTCACATTTGTTAACTCTTACTTAACACTTTGTTTATCATTGTGTAACCATTGCTTTTACACTATTTCTCATCAGTAAATCCTTTATAATCACTTCTACTAATGTAAAGCAGACAGAGAAGATGACAGACAAACAGAAAGGCAAAGACAAACACTCAGACATACAGACAGATAACCAACCAATATCCAGACAGATTTGTATCAGTATGTTTAAAAAATTATTGACTGATGAGAAATAGTGTAAAAGCAATAGTTACCAAATGATAAACAAAGTGTTACGTAAAGGTTAAAATAAATGCCTATTTGGAAGTTGTTATTACAAAGTGTTACCAAAATGTATAATGGCCGCTGTCGATGGCGTCAGACTATTTTTACCAGGGCTTCAGCCCGGGGTAATTTCAGTTCAGCCTGGGGTAGCCAAAACAAAAAGTTACTTAGCTTATTTATTTATTGTGCCAGAGACTTTCTTACATAAGAAAGAGAACTTTGATACTGCTTTCTATCCTCACATCCTGTTAAATTAAGGATTCGGAAACACTACCTCTGACGAGGAGAAGTGGGACTGGGCTGGGCTGGGGATGGGATTCACTTAAAAGGCCTTCTGGGGACACTCAGTTTCTTTATTATAGTGCTGGAATACTAACTAAAATGACTTTGTCATTATGTTATGGATGTGTAAAGAGGGCCATACTGGAATTATTCAAAACAGCTATTAAAATAGAAATGTTTTCAAGCTAAGAGAGATTTTGTTGATTTGAGGAAAAATCGGACCAATGTGCATTGTTGTTGTTATGCTCCTTGCCCGTACAGGTAATGACACCAGCCATCTCATGAAGTGTCTGGATAAAGTTAAATCACCAGAAGAGAAAGTGGAGATCATCCTAAAGAAGTATGCTGAGTTGGTAAGTATTGCTCCATATTTCCTTAGTCGCAAAGGTACAGAACTGGAAATATGCTGATAGTTATTCTTTTGTTGGACATTTATAATTATATAAGAAGCAGATGTGAAGCAAAATTCTACTTGCTGGTGTAGTTTTGTGTACAGAAAGAAATAAATGAATTAAAAATAGAAAATAAAACTGCAGGTACAACCTCTGAGTAACCTCCTAAGTAAGGCTAAATCTGTAATCCAGGTGGCAAAAGTTTGAGTGCGTTCAGTTGGACATGAAGTAAAAAAATCACTTTTGTAAATATTACAAATAAGATAAACATTGATATTGATAAGACCAAACCATGGCAGGGCCACACAAGAAAATATGTCTTATTCGGTATTTGGAAAATATGTCTTTTTCTGTATTAGCTTCGGTGTCCCATTATCAGTGAGCCTACTACAGAAAAAGACCCAACTACAGATAATGTCAGACTCTGTGTTTCTGTCATATATATAATAACATGTCCAACTTACTTTCAGTTCAGTATGTGGATAAAAAAGATGTGCAGGTGAAAATAAAAGATCTGATTTACACAGCTGAAGTGTCAGCAGGGTGAGCAGAGAAAGAACAACGTTCTCAAAAAAAAAAGTGACTCCCTGATGATGCAGAAAGACCAACTCCACATTGAACTCGGCCGTGCGCTTCTGGCCCGCACTAAACTAGAGGGTCTGTGCAGAGAGCTCCAGGACTACAACAAGACCCTGAGGGTAAGTGCTATCTGCTCTCCAAACCAGAGTTGTATAAAGTACAAGTAGAAGTACTCTTACAAATGTAATTACAACACTAGGAGCATGTTATTACAAAGTCGAAACCATGTAATATAATACCACTAGTGTTGTAATTACATTTGTTAGAGTACTTCTACTTGTACTTTATACAACTCTGCTCCAAACACACACCCCAAAATCTGAAAGTGCAAGGCTCATGTTACACATGGGACAACAGGTGTGTGTGCAAATGTTATTGTCAAGCATGCAATTTTGATATTTTATCACTGAACTCCTCATACCTAATTCTTGTAGGCCAATTAAGCGAACTGAAACTCAGATTTGTATTCGTTTGTGTAAGGAAGACAGATAGTGATTTATAAAAACTCAAATTCAAAGTTAAGCATTGCAAAAATTAGCAAATTACAAGCATTACAAAAGAGTGCATTGGTGATTGCAAAAGCATTGATTGTAGAACTCATTTCTATTTCCATAAATTAGGGGTCGACTCTCTTCACCGACGTGGTGCTAGACAACAGAGGAATGACAGTGTTCTGATATGATTGTCTGTGTTGCATGAGCCTTGCAAAGAGATCTACAGCCTCTTCAGTGAGACACAGTTGCTGTCGACTTTAATGTTAGAACTCTGCCCTGATAGCTTGGCCTCATAGCTGGCTGGCTAGCCTTACCTTCTTCTGTGACACAAGTGTAACACAGGTTTTTTTTGCATCTTTTGGCCACATAAAATATTGGATCGAATGTGACGGAGTTTACCAACCTACAACTTGGAACTATACAATATACTGACTGGTGTTTAACTTGTATTGGTTTGCAGGGCGAGTTTCTCCAAAAGTTTAATGATGACGAGTCAAAGAGAAAGGAGGTCACTACTCACTTTCAGACCACTCTGGTTGACATCCAGGCTCAGATAGACGCGTACAGCAACCGCAACACCAAGCTGTGCCAGGAGAACTCTGAGCTGGCAGAGAAACTCAACAACATCATTCTTCAGTACGAGAAGAGGGAGGAGGTAATGCACAAGTTTACTATCCAGTCAGTGGTCATTTTGAACCAAACCTTAGTTATCTTTTTGTGTGGTTTTGACACCACACCTGAAGAGTTGACACAACGGTAGCCACACCCCTGGCGGCGCTGCTGGCAGGGTCAGAGGCGGGGAGAACACATTAAATTTGTTAAAACTCAAAGAAAACCCAGCGCACAGCCTTGTGGTGCAGGTGCTGATGATGCACAGCAAAAAGTATAAATAAAGTCTCTCAAAGAGTAACCGCATACTGGTCACTCTGACAAACCTGACGAATAACCGGTGTGTGGTGATTTCTTTGAGAGACTATTTATACATTAACTTACTGTTAATTGTTTTTGTTGTGCAGAGGAGATTATTTGGACTACACTGGGGTGTCAGAAACCCATGGACAGCTATGCCAGCTGGAGCTGCAGTTTAGTTCAGAATGCGGTTATCACTGCCTTACAGAGTTTAAAATATAAAGTAGCCTATTTAGCTTTGTGTTCACAACCTTCAAGTGCTATTTAATGTGAGTTTTTGTTTTTCCCGAATATGTAAAAACGGTGAGAAATTCACTGGTCGACCTGTAGTTGGAGGTTGGAGTGGCGGGCCACAAAATAGCTAGCCTAGCGACCCTGCTTGTGAGTGAAGCTGACTGAACTCTGCTTTAAGACAAAGATCAAGGTTGATTAGATAGACGGACGGATGACAGACGGACGAACGGACAGACTTGCCAAGCTCTGTGTACAGAGACAATAACAACACGATGAAGAACGCACAGCCTGGACATAAGCTGTAATAAAACAGTATACAGTATAACATGCAATATAAATAAGCAGAATTGGTTTTATTGCAATATAGGAAAGGCGCAATGAACAGATTAGGTGCAGTGGACAGTGTGCTAAAGTGTGTGGAGACACTGACTGTGTCTTGACCACAGCCATAGCTGTTACTGCACAGTGTGATAGCAAAGGGAAGCCAAGATTTCTTGTATCTGTCCCTTGGAGAATTGGAGCAACCTGTGAGAGAAGACACTCCGCTGTCTGTCCACAGTGTGATGGAGAGGGTGGAGAGAATATCCATCATAGTTACTCAACAGCACCAACTTCTCTTAGCATTGGGAAACATTTTTATGTGCCTCGGAAAAGCAGCAGCGAGATAGCAAGTTGTTATTTGTGAGAGCCTAGCACAGTTCTTAACACAGGATAGTTTCCAATCTTGCGCCATTCCAACAGATACAGGTTATAACTATAGATCAAACAAACACATAACCACATGCCATCCGTACTCGTTATTGTGATTATTAAAAAACTCATAGCAACCTGAGGTCTTTACCTCACCTTAAAAATATTCCAGGTCGTCCAGGACAATCTCGTATGTGATGCAAGATTACATAGTGACCCTCTAGGATCGCCGAAGGATCCATTTTAATCTATCGCATCTATCACAGTTAGTCCCCCGAGTGCATGTATTGCTGTAGCGATAATACTTGGCCAACAGCTTGAAAGTGACCTGTCGGTGTGTGTGGTGTGTAACACATGATTCTGCTTAAAATGTCCATTTAGAGCCTAGAGAAGATCTTCAAACATCACGATGTGCAGCAAAAACTGGCTGAGGCCAAACTTGAACAAGCCAACATTTTGCTGAAGGAAGCAGAGATCAGTCACAAGAAGGAAAAAGAATACGTGAGTTACATCCAAACAACAGATGCTCTGTTTAAACTTGGTAGTTTTCAGTTGCTGCTTTTGAAGTTCTTATGTTCTTGAAGGCTGCATTAATGTTCAAACTTGATTCTATTCAGGTACAAACATGCACATAATGTTTTAAGTTAGGATGGTCTGGTCCTTGAATTACAGTATTAAGCAGTACACAGTAATGGTCTGGTCCTTGAATTACAGTATTAAGCAGTACACAGTAATGGTCTGGTCCTTGAATTACAGTATTAAGCAGTACACAGTAATCCCTCTGTTTCTGTTGGTAGTTGCTTAAAGAGGCAATTGAAAAAACAAAGAAATGCTACGCAATGAAGGAACAGGAGTTGCAAATGAAGAAACAGGTAAAGGATTTTTGTTGTTTCTCTACAGCCATCTTTCATCTTTTGTTTTTAAACAGTTATTGACACAGGCTACAGAGTGGAAACTACAAGCTAATCAGCTGAGAAATCAGCAGACAGTGATGCAGGCACAGGTGACTATTTATCCATGTGTCCTCCCACTCTACCAGTGGCTCATAGTTCAGCAAAAATGTCTACCGACATGAAGTTGTCCCACATTACAAAAGACCACGAGATTTTATGTGCATTGATGGTGTAGGCTATATGCAGTGCAAATCGGGGAATACATGCAGTCAGTGTGACATTAAACAGATACATAGATACATGACCCTTTCTATTAGTTTTTTTGTGTGTGTGTGTGTGTGGGGGGGGGGGGGGGGCTGCTTCATTCTGGGAAGTGCTTTGATTTCACAGACACTCATAATCATATCACAGTTTCCTCAAATAACCTTAAGGTACCTGACAACTGAAGAGCGCTTGGATTTTTAAAGGGACAGAGTTCAATTTAAAATAGAATATACACACTGGTTGGCTTGATTACCTTGTCCCGGGCCCAGCCAAGACTTTCAGCGAGCCTGTGTTGGAATATACCACATTCTATCAGTGAAGAAATCCATTGATCATTTAGTATAATCAGCTGGACAGCCAACCACATTTCATTGCCTCACAACATCAAAACTGCACGTTATCCAATCAAAGGTAAAAGAAAAACATTTTATCAGCAACATGGTCTTTTTAATATATCTGAAATCCATTGAGCCCTTTTATACATTTTTCACTGAAGTTAGAATCAGTGATTATGCCCAGAAACTTGTAGTTGTGAACATTATACCTTGACAAAGATGCAAAAAACATTCTGGCTTACTCATAAAAAGTAGGACAACGGTGAACAAAAGCAAATTGAGTTTATTAGTACGTTTTAAGTTGTGCAGAAATGTAAGATTTTTTAAGTCCCACTGAGTAACTCTTGAGATTTCAGAGGGGTAAGAGTCTGATGCACAGGTGTCTCATGTGTTTTGACAACAGATGCCAAAGGATGTGAGAACTGTTAAGGTTTTCACTTATTCATATTGTGATATATGTGAGTCTATAGGACTGAATGAATTAAATAGTTTAAATACAGGATAAACTTTTTGTTGCTTGTATTTGCATAATGAGTGTCATGTGTTGCATGGGCTTAGCCTAAGGTGGTCTATCCAAAGGCTATAGCATGGGTGAAGATAGATCGTACATTGATAATAATGGGCTTTATTAATAATAATAATAATAATAATACAACTTTACTTGTATAGCACAGTTCATACATGCAATATGCAACTCAAAGTGCTTTACAGTTTAGCAGGGTTGTTACAAGACAACATTTCTTGCGCTTTAATATAACATACGCTCTACCAAATTTTAGAAAAATTAGAAATCACACATAGACCATACAGAAGCCATTCTTTGTTCTTTTTCCTTACGACTGTCCTTCCTCTTGTTGTTTCAGCTAGTTTTGTACTCCCAAAAGTTTGATGAATTCCAAGTCACACTTGGAAAAAGTAACGATGTGTACGTCACCTTCAAAGAGGAAATGGACAAGGTCTGTGATTGTCTTCTCTTACTTTTCATGCCAATATTTGTTAAAGTCACCACCAAAAGGGTGTCTACATTGTAGATTTTATATTTACATTGTACATTTTTTGTAGATGAGCAAGAAGATGAAAAAGCTGGAAAAAGAATCAGACTTCTGGAGACAGCGTTTTGAAAGCTGTAACAAGTCACTTATGGACCTGATTGAGGAGGTAGTTACGCTTAACAGTTACACTCACTAAAGTAACCATTCTATTGATGACAGTGAAAAAGAAATCTTTATTGAAGCATTTAAGGTGTTATCGGTGACAGCTGCTTCTGTTTGTTTGTCTCCCACACAGAGATCTGAAAAAGCAAAAGAATTTGAGATTTTTGTCCTTAAAGTGGACAAACTAGAGACTTTGTGCAGGGCTCTGCAACAAGAGAGGCGGGGTCTGTATGAAAAGATTAAAAGCATTAGATATGACATGACCCACATGGATGTGGCAGAGGAGCGCACTCTAAAAGCTTCAGAAGTAGAGTTGCCAAGTGGTGGGCTTGGCGTCACTGCAGAGATGGAGAAATTGAAGGCTGAGCAGGCCCGACTGCAACAGCTCGCCGCCTCTCTCACCACAGCAGCATCAAAAACAGATGATCTAGAGGACTCAGATGAGGAGGAGGAGAGCACAGAAGACTCTGTTAAGATGCCACCTGTAGCGGAAGGGCTGGTAGAAGATGTCAGTTTGGGCAATGAGTCAGACTCCTGCCAACCAGAGCTGGCAAAAGAGCAGACTAAACTAGATAAAGTTGAAAAGGAGGTTCTGCACCCCTTAGAACAAGGCATTACCCAAGCAGAAGGAGTTAAGCCAGAGGCAGAGGTACCAGCAGTTCAAGCAGTAAGCTCTTCAGAAGCCAACACAGGGGGACAAGGCCAAGAACAGTGTATGCAGGCAGAGGCAGTTGAGTTGAAGGAAGCTGCGCCAGTCCTGATTTCATCCAGTGAGTTAAAGGTGGAGGCAAACCAACAAGAACAAAACACCCCAGCTCAGGCAAGCTCCGTACCTGTGCCAGTAGCAGTGGAAAAGGTGGATGCAAAACAACAAGAGGAAAACATCCCAGCTCAGGCAACCTCAGCACCTGTGGCAGTGGAAGCAGAGAAGGTGGAGGCAAAACAACAAGAGGAAAACATCCCAGCTCCAGCAAGCTCCGTACCTGTGGCAGTGGCAGCAGAAAAGGTGGATGCAAAACAACAAGAGGAAAACATCTCAGCTCAGGCAACCTCAGCACCTGTGGCAGTGGAAGCGGAAAAGGTGGAGGCAAAACAACAAGAACAAAACACCCCAGCTCAGGCAAGCTCCGTACCTGTGGCAGTGGCAGCAGAAAAGGTGGATGCAAAACAACAAGAGGAAAACATCTCAGCTCAGGCAAGCTCCGTACCTGTGCCAGTAGCAGTGGAAAAGGTGGATGCAAAACAACAAGAACAAAACACCCCAGCTCAGGCAACCTCAGCACCTGTGGCAGTGCAAGCAGAAAAGGTGGATGCAAAACAACAAGAGGAAAACATCCCAGCTCAAGCAAGCTCAGCACCTGTGGCAGTGGCAGCGGAAAAGGTGGATGCAAAACAACAAGAGGAAAACATCTCAGCTCAGGCAACCTCAGCACCTGTGGCAGTGGAAGCGGAAAACGCTAAACCAGTGGTGTCAGAAGTGAAGGCTGAGAAAACAGAGAGTAAAAAAGCCCAACTTCCCAAAGAGAAGCCCGATGTAGAGGGGGCAGCCAAGGCCGAGGCACCGTCACAAAGCCACGCACCGCAACAGACCTCCACCACCAAGCCACAGGGGAAGAAAGCAAATAAGAAAAAAAATCAGCCCAAACATGCCAAGAAATGAGCATTCATAAAAATCAGTCTTCTCCGGAAAAGAGTTTTATTTTATTTTATTATTGCAGCAACAATAATATTTTATTTTATTATTGCAACAAAATGTGCCAATGTCAGAAAATTTGACACAAATGCAATTGCCGAGAAGCTGAATTTGTGCAATTTGTCCAAGAGGGCATTCTCACCATTTGTGAGAGTATTTATGTTCTTTATTTATCCAGTTCATCCCAGTCATGTTTACATGATTGTTAGGTGTTATGCACTGTACAGTAGCTGTGGTGCTTTGTTTTGGATGTTGACAAAAGTAAAGCAGTGTTTGCATTTTTAATTTAAAGACACTCACGAGCCCTTAACAATGCTGATAAGATCCGTTTCCATAATAAAATGTTATCTTTTGAGCCTTTTTTTCTTTCTTTGGGTGACCAAACAATTACAATTTCGCCATGTTGACAAAGGTAGATGGCTTCTGTCTGAACTAACCCTTATACCCTTAATTTATTTACTAGCCTATATTATTATGTTATACATATTTTGGTATGTGTTGGGGGTTTACAAAAAAGGTATATATTTTTCTTGAAAAAATATTGTTGATGGTGGAGACTGCCCAGACTGTCAAAAGCTTAACATAACTAACTGAACACTTTTGCATACAACATAAACAATGACCTAATGAATGTGTCTTGAGTAAATGAGTAACTGTTTAATAGAGAGCCTGTATAATGCTCTTTGACCAACATGACAGCAGCAGCTGACAATATGAAATAATATGACAACAGCATTCAGTTGTAGGCTTAACAAGCATTTGCTTGGATGTGCAAAAATTATTGACTGTTTATCTGAAATAAAGTGAAACTACATTAAGGATGTGCACAATCAATTGGATGATATTGAGGAGACAAGTAATTATAAGAATTTAAATTCCAAACCAAAAATTATAGCTTTTCTGCATGGCTGGCAAACACTGTATCCTACAGTATACTTATTTGCAAACTATTACCCTCACAGATGCAACTAAGCTTAAAGATCTCATTCCGTGAGAACCCGCTTAGTATTTTGAACTTGGTCACTCCAAGTTGCGTATGCATGCTGCACATGAAAATATTCTTCTACCCCTATTGCCTTCATTAGTCTATGAAAGAAAATAGGCGGAAAAACGAGCGAATAAGGAAGAGGCCAACAAAGTGACGTGAGTTTGTTAAATAGAAAAAGCCATGCCACAGTTGTGATTACCGGAGGAGTCTCATTGCATGTGAGTGACTAGCATAGCCGAGAACCTGTCATTCTCCCTGCTCCATCTCCTCCACCAAACTAGAACAGCCTGTAACAGGAGAACTAAAGCATTTTTTCACAAAAACCGTCTCACAGGGCATTCATTAATACTAGAGATGACCGCAAAATGAATGAAAGCAATGCACAGAGACCTTTCAATCAATGTGTCTAGCACAGAACTGATATCAAGCTTTGTCTTTGTAGTTTGCTTGCTGCATGCACATGTTGACAGGCTTAGTGAACAGATGTGCTTTAAGGTACTTGTAAAACAGGCACAGCCAAGAGGCACAGCGGACGTGGAGGGCAATCTGTCACATAGAGTGGTGCCAGCCAGCAGTACGGATGGCTCTGTCCCAGAAGACTCTGGTGTAGGGGATGGCCAACTGGTCACAGGACTGTATGGAAGTGCAGGGGTGGAGGAGATCAGGAAGGTTCTGTGACTTAAGTGTTTGAGGGTGAGGAGGGGGACATTAGCATTCCAAGCTAAATGTGCTTCTACCAAAGCATTTTACAAGTTACCAGTGATAGTGGTTGCTCAATTGATCAAAATGTGCTAGGATCCTAAAAAATATATGAGCATATCTAACCCCCATCCTCTGCTCACTCCACCGGCTCCCTGTCCCAGCCAGGATCGAGTACAAGGCTGCACTCATTACTCACCAGTGCATATAATAATAATAATAATAATAATAATAATAATAATAATAATAATAATAATAATAATAATAAATACTTTTATATAGCGCTCTTCTTCACACTCACAGACGCTTTACAGGCAACACATACACCCCCCCTTCCCCCAACACACACACAAACACAAACACACACAGAGAAAAAAAAAAAGATTTGGAGGGAGAGAGGGTGGGCGGTGGTGGAAGATGAAGTATCAGGTGTTGCATGTGGTCTTGAAGAGGTGGGTTTTGAGTTGGTGTTTGAAAGACAGCAGTGTATCGGAATTGTGGATGGCCAGAGGGAGGGAGATCCAGAGGGTGGGGCGAATGGCAAAGGCTCTGTCTCCCAGGGTGCGGTATGTGGTCGTGGGGAGGGGGGTGAGGAGGTTGGCATCAGCAGAGCGTAGTCGGCGGGGGGAGAGTGGCGGTGGAGGAGACAGTAGATCTGTTTTATTCTTTTTACACATCATTTTTACTGTTCGGTTGTGAGAGTTTGTGTAGATATGCATGAATGTACCATTTATGTTTTGCCATTTATTTACCATTTATTGAGACAAAACAGACATTTTAATATTTTGATACATTCAATTGTCAAGACATTTTATTTGACTTGGTTCATTTTCCCCAGTGCTGGCTGCAAACATGTTTTACTGGAAAGATTCCGCTTGTTATACATGATTTAATATAAGGATAAAAATTTACTCATGTTGCAAACATTCATTAAATCCAGGTAACATCATTGTGAACTTAAAGAAACATTGCTATTTTGGGAAATTAGCTCATTTGCCATATCTCCTAAAGATAGACAACTTCCTTGTTTTGATGCAGACAATGTCCTTGTCTGACAGTATCAGTTTAACACAGCCCGTTGAATCTGAACAGACCATTACCATCACTTTCAAAAAAGATCTACAAGAGTAAACTTTCAAAACGGGAAAATATTGGAGTTCTTTGGACACTTTTAGAGTAATGCGATTAAATCAAATATTATGGACTATGCTCAGCTAAGCTTAAAACACTATTGTCAGACTGGGACATTGCCTGCACTGAGGCAATAATGTAATACCTAACTGTCTATCTTTTAGGGAGATGGTAAAACCACCAATTGCCCAAAATAGTGTGTTCCTCTAAATAAAAAAATAAAAAGTGACAATATTTCTATCCATAAAATTGTTGACACAGGTCCTTGTAAGTTACAGTAAAAGGCATAGAAAAACATAGAAAATTATAGAAATGATGCTAGGGTATGGACAGCTTTGTCAATAAGCTTCTAGAACCTTGAAAGATGAAAATGGTTTCACAAAATGATAATCCAGGTTACCACAATGTGGGCATTGTTGAACATTGCTATATTCGGAGAAGAACTGCATCCCAACCCGTACATCAATAACTGGCTTTCCGCAATGCTTGCAGTTCAGGCGAGCCTACAAATACAACATACATAGCTCAGTAATTCATTCTTCTCTAGGTCCATATATTAATAGGAAGATTTCATGAAATGTAAACCTACGATTTCTGCAACACTATTTCTCATCTGCCTCTCACCAATTTTATATTTTTTATTATTTAAGTAGGCAGAAAAAACTTAACTCTCACATACTATGATTTTGTAATGTTGTCTGAACATGTTCAACAAGGTGTAAACCTCTTTAAACTAGGACAGCTGCTGACTTCTAATACAACACCCTTTTCACCTCCTCCAGCGGAGGTTACTTTATGCAATCATCAGCGTTTGTTTGTTTGTTAGTTTGTTAGTTAGCAACATAACTCAAAAAGCAAACTAGACCCAGGAAATACGGAAGCACAGAGAGTACTTTTCAGAGTTTTAATTGGTGCATCAAATGACAAGCAACGTTTTGCTGTACAGCGTCTCCCTCAGCATCTTTCCCCTTGACTCTGCAGAAGACACTGTGTATCAAAACATTAGTCATTTGCTGCACTGATTAAACGGATTAAAACTCTGAAAAGCACTCTGTGTGCTCCAGTCTGATGGGTCTACTCTGCTTCCGAAGTGGCCCACGACCTGCTGATACAGTTTTTCAAATAATAATGCAGTAAAATTTACTATAAACTCCCAAGCATTTTGTAAAGTACTTACAGACCCAGCAATAAAATCTGATCTGTGTTTATTTCATTCGAGACAAATTGATGTGGTTGGTCTTGGCTTATTCACATATCTAATACCAAAATGTACACATGTGCATTAAATAGCCAAGTAACCAATTAAGGTTACTTAATTGAGTAGTGTGAATGTAACATCGGTTAAAAATTAGCACGAGTGCAAAACTGGTGCAGAACACAGCTTTAGTAACGTACTATTTACATTTATAATGCGTCACCTTGCCTGGGCCTTCCACTGCATCTATTTTACCCAGACAAGAGACCCTTGAAGCTGCTATTTGTAAAAAAAAATGCCTGCCAAGTAATCTTATGCTCCTGATATGTCACCAGATATTTAGGACGCGTTTTAAACTGAACACTGATTTCACTGACCACAACAGTACAGCCAGAATCTTCACATCTTACATTTTCAGCATGCAAATTGTGTTTGTGTTTGCACTTTATGCTTTACCACTTGCCTCTGGAGGAGCAGCCATGCTTTACAGCTTTTAAAATTGGATTTCAATACCTGTTTTGCCAGCAATCCTACATATAGTGCCTTTAAGCTTGTAGTTGTCAATATGAGGGCCTTAATGCGGGTCTATAGGCAGTGGAATTGAACCGCATTTATCGCATCTTCGTCAGTGCTTACTTACCTGACAACACGGTGAAGCTGCTAAGATATCATATGTGTACAAAGTTCCCAACTGGTGCCAGCTGCCGTCCCATCTTGATTTACATTTTATACATACAATTTTGTGGACACCTTCCAAACAGTCCACACAGAGGGCGTACAGGTGCATCAGCCTCCCTTGAAAAGAAAATGAGAAATGAAACCTTTTAAAATGTGCTTACAGTATGTTTGTCAGTCACAACAGACTGCCTTAAAAACAGAAACATATTTAAGTATTACCAAGTTTAACACCAACTGTTGGTAATAAATACAGACGTTTCTGCACTTCTCAATGGATTGCACCTTTTCTGGACTTGTTCCGGGGACTTTCAATTCCAAAGTCTTGAATTATTCAACCTTGTCATAAGGTCCATTCTTTTTTCCTTCTCATCCTCCAATCTTACCTGATGTCTACTGTACTTTAAGTATTTAGTGATATAAAAGGCCCTGGCCTGTACACTGATGTAGAGCATAATGAAGATGTGTTACATAGTTTAACCTTGAACTAGGAGGGCATTTAGCAAGCTGACACCCCTTGGGAGAATCCAATACCAGGAAATGGAGAGTATATAAAACATTCCAATGACTAATCTTAGCCATTACAGAAGACATTCACTGAAATGGGCAACACCACCTATTGAGGATGGTGACATTACTTACCTGGGGGACCAGGTTGTCTTCTCTGATTGCGCTTGTTTATTATTACCTCCGCCAGGAAGTTAATCACTGGCGTTTGTTGGTTAGTTGGTTGGTTAGCAAGATAACTCAAAAAGTACTGGACAGATTGTGAGGACATTTTCAGGGTAGGTCAAAAATGGGATAACTTAAAAGTGATCGGATTTTGGTGGTAATCTGAATCACCGTCTCGATCTAGGAATTTTTTATAGAATTCACCATTGCGAGATAGGGCCGATTTGTTTCTCATAGAACTGTCGCCCTCTAGTGGTGACATGCGTTCGCTCGCTAAAGCACCTTCCTGTTCATCACCAATTGTTACTTCCACCAGCAGAGGTTTTGTAATCATCTGCGTTTGTTATTTGTTAGTTTGTTTATTATTTAGCAACAGAACTCAGAAATTTATGGATGGATTTTGATGAAATTTTCAGGGTAGGTCAAAAATGGCCTAAATTAAAAATGATTAGACTTTGGTGGCAATCTGAGCTTCCCTGGCGGAGGTCTGCACTCTCTGAGTGCTTTTCTAGTTTATTTATTTATTATTGTTATGTTAATATACAATATTTGTTACAAAAATGCATTGTTAACCACTTTTAGACTGGTCAGTTCATTTCATATCTGCTTGTAACTTTATTGCATACCTGCTACACATAATTTAGCTACACCAATTACGTAATGAAATCAATTATCTAACCCGTCCTACACAAAAATACTTCACCTACTTACTCTAGCAGCACAAGATGGCACCATTGACTCTAAGAGCACCTGTAAAAGCTACTCTCTGATTTACTATGACTAGAGAATAAAGAAGCATTACTTACTACCTTGCAGATGGCACGGGACATCATACTCAATTTCCTCGTGTCTGGAGGGACTGAGAAAAAGTGTTCCGTCCACAAGTGGGAACTGTTCGAAGATGGGCAGGGTGCGCTGACATAGAGCACAGTTCACCACATTGCGATGGCAAGCGCTGAGGGCGGACAGAATGAACTTCCTCAGATCCTCTCCCTGTCCCACGTGGATGTCGTCCTCCATGCGGACGTGGTAAGTGTTCATCTTGTGGCGAGGGACGTGAGTGAGCAGCTCAGACAGGTCCAGCCTCCGGAGGAACTGGACTGGGGTGTCTCCCGGAGCGAGGCGCGAGAGGGGGAGCTGGCCCAGGTGGTCTATGTGGATGCCCCGGCCAGAGACCGCACACGCCACAACATTCTTCCTGTGATTGTCCATCTGGATGGCACTCTTCAAGAACTCGCCTAAGTGCCGAGAACTGCGAGGTCCCAGGAGACTGTTCTGTGTTAGAAAGGAAATGCCCGAAGACTGACCATGAGCCTGACTGCTGGACTGAGACGCAAGGCTGCCTGCACAGGGTGGGCTTCCGTGGCACCTCTCCTGAGAGTTCTGTCTGTCAATGGGGTGCTGATGGCATGGTTCATGCCGAGTGGCCAGCTTATTACTACCAAGCGGCTTCCATTTTCTGGGGTCTTCCTGAGGTTCACCACCAGTTGCCCCTCCCCCTGAGGACGGATGGATGGGTTTCCCAGCAGTCTTTTCCAACACTAGTTTCTTCTTCCTGTCGTCCTGCATGCGTCTGACCTGGTACCAGTCTGTGTCTTTTTTTAAATGACCCTGACCACAGCGACAAGAACAGAAACGGAAGGCGAGGTCGTAACCTTTCTTAGTCCACATGTTCTGTCGGCACTGCTTCTCGTTCCAGCTTCTGGCGCGGCCTATGCAGTTAAACTGCACTAAGATGCTGCTCTCCCACTCGTAAAAGCACTGCAGGTGCATCCAGGTGGCATAGGGACAGACTTCGCTGTTGCAAAGCACTCTCTGGTAGTCATCTTTCTCCAGGTTGATGGGCCTTCCAAAACTGCACACAAGTGGGGTGGCACAAAGCGCTTCTGTAAAACAGCGTAAAAACTACTGATGACCACTGAACAACAAAAAAAAAAAAGTAATGTAATGGCATGCTCAAATATCTACCTCTGTCTTACTTTTACAGGACTAAAGGATTATTTACACCAGAAACAATAGTTATGACATTAACTTGTTGCAACTTCAATGACAAGATTAAACAATATTATTGGGATCACTTCCAGAGCGATTTCATAAAACACAGAATGCCATGTTCTATTAGTTGTTAGTTAAATTGTTAGCAGATAGTCAGATCTCCCCTTGCAATTAAATAACCACAAAGTAACCACTTATCGACATACTTTAGTTGCTAATGGGCTACAAATGAAGGAAGTAAGACAGACAAGATGCTAACACGGGTGTGGACTGACACCATGCAGAGGGTAAATGCATAATAACATAATGTAATAAGCAGAAGCAACACTGTAATAGGGATTGATACTTAATGTATGTTTGTTCAAGGTTTGTGTTTGTTGTCAGTTGTATGTAGGTATGTTTTTTTGGTTTCTAAATAAGAACACCTACACAATAACACTTGTTTTTGTCGGTCATTGCCAATCTTAATTTTCACACTATAGTGCGACAGTGGCTCAGGAGGTGAAAAGAGTTGTCCAATCGGAGGGCCACTGGTTTGATTCCTGACTAGGTCAAAGTGTCGTTGAGCAAGAGACTGAACCCCGTACAGTTCCTGGTGTGCTGGTTGTTGCCTGGCATGGCAGCCTTCCACCATCAGGAGTGTGTGTGGGAGTGAATGTGTGAATGGGTCGATGTGAAGCATTATGTAAAGTGTTTTGGCAGTGATGGGCAACATATATTTAGAAGCTACCATCTAGTACCACATCTATCAAATCACCTGGTTCTACATTATGCACTACAAGTTATTTCACTAGGTCACTACTCTACCTGACTGAAGAGTGTCGCTAAATAGTAGTAGTAGTTGTGGTACTGGATTGTAGCTTCTAAAGCCAGATTGCCCTTCAGTAGCGTTGGGTGGAAAAGCGAACATACACGTACACGCTGTCCATTTACATGTTACATATTTTGTGTGTTTGAATGAAAGGATAAAATATGGGTATTATCGCACATTTCTTATCGAGCAATCTAATTTTTCCTTTCCTGCATCACAGAAAAGTGATTGCAAATGACTCTTTTATGGTTATACGCCAAATTTTAGCTGGTGGAAATTAAAAATAAGCTCTGAACTGGAGTAAGGAAAGATAGGCCTTCTAAAGACCTAGAGGCTACCTATTAAGTTACAGTGGGTAAGTTACCAACATAAGATTCCACCCTACGAGATTGCCCACAGTTTTCATCATTTACATGTCCTATTTCCAATGTCACCGAGACAGTAATCATTCAGATAATGTCTTCGTGTGCCTCAACTTGTGGGATCAGTTGTGTTAATGCATCTGTCATTTAGACAGGACAGAGGCAATGTATGCATTATTCCTGGAAAATGTGCAGCTACATTCTTACTCTCTTCACCAATAATTATTTGGTGTGTTTGTGTACTTTCAAAGGGAATGTGTTCAAGGGAATTCTGTGTCCAAGAGGGAGGAAAATGCATGGCATGCATGCAACTTCGACAGGGTGCAGTCAGATCAGATTTTCTTTCTTTATACTTTGTGTCATTCTGGTAGGCTATTCTGCATTGTGAAATTGAATTGTTTGGACGAGGGCATCTGTGACCCTAACATGATGTTTAGGCCTTAAAATTACTGACTACATGTATCGTAATTGTACGAACACTAACAAAAAACGTCACGAATAGTGAAAGTGGTCTTGTCTTACTATATACGACGCCTGCCAACATATGCAGCTTCGGGCCTTCTCTGTGATTCTGCTACATCCTTAACATCTGACAGTAGCCTATCTGTCTTGCTACCAGCCTTGTTGCATGTCAAGAGGAAGCAACGTTTCCTGCTGAACCGTTCGACATTTACTCATCTTAAGCCAACATAAGTCAACACATTAAACAACGTCTTACCACCCCTCTTCTCTTCGCATAGTCCCACGGTTGCTCCTAATAACGCTGTTGCACCGCCTTGGCCTTCTCCTGTTGCAGTGGTTCCATTTTCTTGTTCATCACCGCTGCTGTTTGTGCGTTTGTTTCGCTTCCCTTTCTTGCTTTTTTGGTTAGGCATTATATTATTCCTATCGCAAATGAGCACAAACTATCAGTTGGCTGTCATTTCCGCATTAGATCAGACACGGACTGGCACAGCTTTCCCTTGTTTTTATGTATGATTCTCATCGGGTGATGATGCCATTGACCAGTTTTTCTAGAGTCACCGTAGATCTGCTCCAAATTCAGATTAGAAGGTTACAAAAAAAGGCGTGCCAGCGTTTTGTTTTCATTTTAGCTATCTGTCGTGACGTAGAACACAGACTCCACCTCTACGGTAAATGCTTATTTAACCCTATGGATCCCGGGTTGTTTTCAGGGTAGCTCAATTTTACTGCATTTACTTTATCGGGTTAGATTAGCCATACATGCTGTATCTTATTTTGCTCCATTTGCTTCTACACTGAAGGATATAACCAGATCTTTCGTTTTACACAGTCACTTCCACATTGTTTATAATAACCAATTTATCACGAAAAGCAATCTTGTGAACTAATTTTACATGCGTCTCCACAGAAAATGTCAACAGAAATTGCTTTTTATGTCAGGGAGACTGGAATCATCCTATTCGTGTGCAATACTAATATCTTACTGTGTGCATGTGTGTGTTGGGGGGGTGGGGGTGGTATTACTGATAGAAATGCCTCAGAAGTATCCTATCCTACATGACAAAAGTTAAATTAAACACATTAACGTCCCGTAAAAAAAAAAAAATCACGGAATCTTGGAAAATGTTAGCATTCTATAACTAAGAAAGAAAAAAATGTCAAAACAAACTGTCATTGCAGACGTCTATACTGTTGGCATCCTGTTTGTCACTCTCTGCAACAGTGGAACACGCACTTTTCATTTGCTCCGTGGAAATGCAGTCCAGTTTATCTTTTTTCCCCTTCTTCATGGTTTTTAGTTCTTATTTGCAGCCAAGAGATTTGAAACACAAAATTGTCTGTACTACTTGTACTTGACAAATAATGCAAATCAAATAAGTAATTTTATATAATCCAGCCAACAGTCAACCTAACAATAAATGTGACCATGTGAAAAATAATCACAGTACAAAAATACATTTTATTTGTAAAAAGCCAAGACGTGTCAATGGCTCACAATAAAATTAGTGGTGGTTGGAACTAGACTCTGCTAGACAATTAACCTTTAAATAAATCGTCTGATTTACTATGATACAAAAAGGAGGAGGTTAGAAGATAGAGGCATTATTTTTATGCCAACATTTGAAAGAGAGCCACTGATTTTAGTTGAAATTAGTGATATCAGACAGAAGATTTTTATTTAAAAAAAAAAAGAAAAAGTTTGCACATCAAGTGTGCAAGAGGTAGCAACCCCAATACGTAGCAATGTAATTGACATGATTACACAATAATGTGCAAAATGGCTAAAAATGGGTCCTTAAAAACGTTAATATTTCCATTGCAAAATGAGACATCAGAGCATTATCAAATGGAATGTTTCAAGGCACTGATAAAGCTCTGTTAGATACAGAGAAAATGGCGCATGCACATTTTCACAAGAGAATAACATCAACATCGTCATGAACACCTTGAAGAAGTAGTTCCCCTTGAAATGTTATGATTTTCTTTCTCTTCGCTGCCTTCAGAGTCCCAACAAGGGCTTCAAACAAGTTGGCACACTTGTCATCATTGAAAAGAACTCCAAACTTGACACTGATCTTCCCGTCTGCATCTGAAAAAAAGAAAACATACTTAGTGGTTTACTATAGAATTCAGGGTGTTTCTCCATGGCCATTTGACTTGATTTATACTTGATTCAGTAATTTTTGCTAAGCTAATAGCTGTAGTGGTCTGCTAAATGTAATGTAATGTAAAGCTTTTTAGATGAAAGGTGAAACATCTTTGAGCTCCAAAAAGGAGTCCAGTTGCTTACAACCTAGCTCCTTTGACTGCCATGACCTGGATGAATGAGAATCTACACAGACAATAGCTGCAGTGCTACTGCCAGATTCAGAGATCCTACTGCTGGATCTGGAGAATGGCTGAATAAATTAAAAACAAAACTATACCCAAGTGTTTAATTCTGAGGGAGTTGAAAAACGAGCTAATTTTCCAAAAACCTAGTGTTCCTTTAAGCTTGATTAATTAGCTACCCACAGACTCATGGGTAGTGCATCAGTAGGCCTACCTGAATGTTTCAATGAGTGCGCTCAGGTATGTTTTTCCCCCAAACAAATAAACATCAAAATTGCAAATCCACACAAATGAAACCAGAATGAATTCTGCTCCCTCTGGCTGTGCTTTGGAGACCGCATATAGGTGAAGTATGTCACATTTTGGCCTAATACAAAGCCACTCCTTGTACACGCAAGGAAACACATAGAAATTTACAACTCACCTAGCAGTTTTGACCCCAACCTACCCACAGTCAACAATTTTATCTAGACACCTGACCCGCCCGACCCACGGGTCAACCCACAATGCAGATGATGAATACGCCTATCACCAATTCCTACATTCACTACTTGTCTTGTACGCTGTACGCTGCGTGTGCTGAATGCAATTTTGAAAGCTGTGAAACCCTTACTCTCAGTCCCAAGTCGACGGATCTCCTCCACCAGCAGTGACACTTCATGCTCCACATTCATCGTGACTGTAAAACAGAAATTGTCAACTTTTCAAACAAGTCACACGCTGGTATGAAAGGGGCTAATAGAGCAGTGGCCAAAGCTGGAAGCTGACATGATGGGAGAAAAAGATTGCTTGTAGACAAGAATTTAGTTTATGTATAAGTGAGCCAGATCTCACGGGTGGGATGGGAGCCAACATCTTCAAGTTGTTTGAAGCATTTCCAATCTCAAATCAGTTTGCTCATTTGGAATTAGGGCCTAGTGTTTCCCAAGTAGGGTCAAATTTGACCAGCGTTAAGTCAAGTGGTGTGTAGTTACCTCCGCCAGGAGGTAATGTAATCATTAGCGTTTGTTTGTTGGTTAGTTGGTTAGCAAGATAACTGTAAAAGTAGTGGATTTTGATTAAATTTTCAGGGTAGGTCAAAACTGGGCTAACTTAAAAGTGATTAGATTTTGGTGGTGATCTGGATCACTGTCTAGATCTAGGATTTTTTTAAATAGAATTCACCATTGCGAGATGGGGCCAATTTGTTCCCCGTAGAACTGTCGCCCTCTTGTGGTGACATGCATTCGCTTGCTAAATCACCTTCCTGGTCATCACCATTGTTACCTCCGCCAGCAGAGGTTTTGTAATCATCTGCGTTTGTTATTTGTTAGTTTGTTTGTTATCTAGCAACATAACTCAAAACGTTATGGATGGATTTTGATGAAATGTTTAGGGTAGGTCAAAAATGTCCTGTGCTCTCGCTGCTAAGTCTTTCATTATGCCACTCGTTGATTAATATATGTGTCTCTCAGAAGGTTTACAGTATTGCAGAGTGAAATAGTGGAGAAAACTAACTTAAACCCTGTTACAACGGGAATGATTACCAACACCCAAAACCAACATGTAAGAACAGCAATGGCAAAAGAAATAATTCTTACTGTAAAATATTGTGATTATTGCAGGCATGTTTGGGTATTTGGTGTATTGAAAACATGAAATGGTGATGACGTACTCAGAAACAGTGAGCATTAGAAGCATGTCAGACTAGGTACACAAGTAATCCCATTGTAACAGGGGATTGATACATAATACAATTCTCTAAACTATTTCACTGTGTACAGCAGTAAATCTTCAGGGATACGCGTTTAATCAATGGGCAGCACAATCAGAGGTCTGCACGGGCTCAGCACTGCAAACACATAACATTACACACATATCATGCATTAATAACTATGGGCATTGTAAACGAGAAGCAAAAAACTGGGCACCACAAGTTCACAATAGCCTATGGCTGGTTAGATTTAACAGGTTGTGAGCCATCTGATCCAGGGACCAGTCCCTCACTCAGACAGAAACAGTACAGCGGGCCAAAAGATAGAACAGTTATTATACAGTGTGGGGCTAAGGCTGTATTTCCAGTGCCTATATATGGTCTGTGTGTTGGTCAAATCTGAGCCTAGGACCCATCCAGCAGTGGGCCATCACTGAGAAAAGGGAGTGGCCCCGAGTAACACCAGCGTTTGCAGGCCTCGCTTGGGGATCTTGCCCGGTTAAAACGATCCAAAATGCACGCTTGCAAATACAGTACAAACAATCCAGACACACCCCCAGCATTCGTCAACAGAATTAACGTACCTGTGCTGCACCTACAGAAAAAGATCGAATCAAATTTACAAAAAAATTAACCACAGACGTTTGCAGGCGACGATGCGGAAGTAAAATGGTCCGCTTGCAGGAAAACTGACTATGTTACAATCAAATCCAATCAGTGATTCAGGGATTTTAAAGCGCTGTGACGCTGGAATTTAAGCATCGCTGTAAACATGAAATTTGGGATGCCGTGTCGTTTGATCTGTTGCCTAAATGACAAGGTTGGTCAGCAAGTAAACCTGGGATGCTTTAGGCCTACGTTAAACTACAACGACGAAAAAATCACACGGAACCTACAAAATCACATGAAACCATCCTAGCGTAGCCTTCTGAAACACCCACGGACAAATAAGTCTTACCTGCGTTTAAAGGCGGTGGTCCTTACACAATGTAATATGACTGCTCGTGAAACCAAAGCTCGTAGGCGCGTTAATAAAATTGAACAATTTCAGCTGCGTGAAGCCATCGACACTAGCAAAATGTTCAATATGGCCCCCACTCGGTATTTTTTCAACATAAAAGTCAGTATCAGTAAAGAATGATGCATATTTAAAATATATTCCTTTCCAACTGTAAAAGTTACGTTAACTACAAATAGAAATAAACGAATAAATATGAACATGAATTTAAAATAAACAACTCTTTTGACAAAGCCCAGTTTATGTTTATGTGGTGGAGAAATTATTATGGTGCATGGTGGGTAATGTGTAAAAAGCCTAATCACATCTACTTAAACATTTACTACATAATATAGAACTTCTGTAAGGGGGCATAATTACACAACAAATCTCTCTACCATTATTATACACACAATACTTCCAAATTGTACAAATAAGAAAACAACAAGTTTTACATATGTAAATGCAGGTCAAATAAAATCATTATATTATATTCCTGAAAATTATGAACTGAAGATATGTATGAAGAATGTGTCTGTGTAGGTAGTAGGCCATAGAAAATGCTACCCAAATGGTATATATTAGGCCTGGCTGCCATAGTAATACTACAGTACGTGACCTTCAAATTGTATGGCTAAGAAAACGACAAGTTGTGCATATATCATATGGGGGTAAAAATAAATCCTTAAATCACACCTTTAAGGTATATCAACAGGTATTTACTACAGGTTTTTATGGCAGTATTTATGGCAAACCTCCCATGGACAGGACGTTCTCAGATCAACAGGTGCTTTTTAAATGCCTCTGTGTAATGGACAGAGCTACAAACCAATCAGACCACTGATTCCAATGATCTATGCGTAGCGTTCATTTTTCATTGGTTCCTGATTTGTCCGGTCTAGGAAGGACTGAGAATCAGCAGGCTGGCCAGACTGACTGCGAAATTCAATGTACAGGCAGTATGGGCAGGCCCAGGCTAACAGTAATACACACATGACCTTCAAATTGTGTGGCTTACAAAACAACAAGTTCTATATACATATATACATGATATACTTTAACATAATTAAGAGGTATTTATGTATTATGTGTGGGCCATGGCAAACCACAGCCAAATATGCATAAGGACTTGCTATAGAACAAAACTGACTTTCTAATTGTGTAGCTGAGAAAACAAGTTGTGTATATCTGAATTGGGGGTAAAATGAAATCCCTATAGCACATCCTTTATGAATACAGATAGTAATTAAGAATTTGTCTGTTTATGTACCAACCCATACAAAATGGCAGCTGAATTATAGACTTCCTAATAAATGCCCTTTCCAGCTTCATGTTTTTAGCAGTAAAAACAAGTTGTGCATATTATAAAAAGGAGGATAAGACATTCATGTGGCATCGTTACTATGCACTCACGTCGTAGTAACATAAAAATATTGGCAAAAGCAAACTTCTTAACCATACTTTATGTGTACTTTTATTTTGATGGTCTTTGCCGGCATTTTGATCATTACTGTCGCTGACTACACACCACACACCACTATTTCCTCCGTTTTCTTCTTTCAGGCGGTTACCCAGGAACTTGGGGTGCAGTACTGCCACCTTCTGAAATGGAGTGTAAATTTGAATAATCACAACCTAAATCCTATAAATTAAATAATACATCTTTAAATTACTTCTTAATTTTGATCAAATAAAAAAGTAATTAAAACAAATATTACCAATTCGGTCTGTGTAACACTTAGCAGTGCTTTGTTCAATTTAACTATTGTTAAGGACAACTCTGTAAAAAGGTTTCTCATGCTTGTTCTAAAAGTCAGTGGTCCATCAATATTTTACATTTTGTGCTTGTGGCTTGACTAAACCATGCGCACCGGGGAGACGTTTGTAGAAGGTGGGCTAGTGCTGCCTGTTACTTGAGCTGATCACAGACAGGGACGTCTGAAGTAGAGGTGCTGAGGGTGCTGCACCCCAAGGGCAAGGTGCCCTTGGTGATGTGATGTAGTAACTTACTAATAGACTATGGAAATTTCTATTACCCATTGCTTCTGAGAGGTCACAACTAACTAACTATATATCATTTTGAGGCGCTTCAGTAGTGCTATTTTAAAATGTGTAAAATATATATTAACTGAATATTTAGCCATATAATGACTTTGTAATTGCAGCTTTAATGTCATAGGGTGAAATATGGGCAAAGCAGGATCCACATGCATCCCCTCTCTACTAAACGAAATGGGTATGTTCTTGTAGCTCTGGTTCCACGGTTTATATAAAATGTTAACAAGAAATAAACTCATCTCAACTGTGTCTAACATAAAACTTTCACACCTCTGAAAAATGACTTTCACACCTAAGGAAATTAATATTAGAAATTGGTTCTGAACTTCTGACTTGTTTGGACTTTCATCATGGCAGCGACGAGAAACAACTGCAAACTACTGCATTAAAGAACAGTTTTTTAAATAAACGTGTATATTTACAATATTCTCAGTGCTTTGTTTTGAATGCCAGAGCCTTTGTTGTATTACCCATGGAGTGTGGAATTTCTTCGAGCTGTTTTAATGTTTTAAAAATAGCGTGGTCGTCATACTTCGTCTAAGGGCACCTACCACTTCCATTGTTAGCCTTCTGGGACAAATGATAAAAAATAGTTAAACTCTGAATGCAACAGGCTAAATCAATTTTGTTCCTCAGTACACATACCAACTCGGTATGATGTTTTAATTGGGGCAGCTGTGGCCTAGTGGTTGGGAGTCTTGCAATCGGAAGGTTGCCGGTTCGAATCCCGCCCTATCCATGGTTGTGATGCCCTTGAGCAAGGCATCTAACCCCGCACTGCTCCAGGGACTGTAACTGAAACCCAGTAAATATCTGTAAGTCGCCCTGGATAAGAGTGTCAGCTAAGTGTAATGTAATGTAATGTAACATGCCAATTTTCATTTTACACCGATGTTCTCCTTTAATAACAAAATTCAACAAATGTGGGTAAAACATCCCTTTATTGCCTGTTTGTGGTACTATGCTTCAAGGCTTCAAGAATTGTATTGTCATTGAACAGTTGCCCGTATAACGAAATTAAGCAGCAAGTCCACTAAGGTGCAAAATCAAAGTATCAAAGTGTCAAGTGGGCATGGGTTTGTGTGTGTGTGTGTGTATGAGTGGATGTATGTATAAATCTAGGATGCTTTTTAAGTGGTCACATGAATCAGTTTATTTCTTTGTGCTTGAGCCTCTGTGTGTGTTTGTGTGTGTTCTTTTGTGTATGCGCATGTATGTAGCCCACCTGTGTGGATGTGTGCAACCAGGACACTGATGAGTTTACATACACTTAACCTTAGTTAATCTAGTAAGGGTGCAGTGACGTTTTTAATCACAGATGGTTTGCTTTTATTGAGAATCTACATCTAAATTGACACACACACACACTCGTACATGACTCACACACTAACACTCCATCTGTTTTTTCATGAACGTCCTGCCTGTCTGACTGTTTCATTTCACTCTTTTAAAATCTGTCATCAACCTCCTGTGTGTCCATTATTTTGTAACTTTGCTTGAAAATGTGGTCTAGGTTGTTCTGTAAATGTAAATAAAGATTATAGTCAGGCCTATCATTAATAGGCTATGCCTTACCATGTATGGACAATTCTATATAATTATATACTAGGCTCACTGCCTGATGCAACAGCAGTTGATGTTTCACGGCATGTGAAATGCCGCAGACGGTTGCATCAGCCAAGAAATCAGAAGCAACACGGTTTGACGTAGCCAATAGAAAAGATCTCATTTGTCGGCATCGACTTGTCCTCCAATCGGGTAAAGTGCGAGCGTCTGTCTTTAACATGATCATAGCCAATGAAATCGCCAATACTCCTGGATTTCAAGCATCATACTAAAAGCGAATGTGATTCGCCAAAAAGTACCGCTAGTCCATTATACGGAAATCTAATTGGAGCAATAAATAAAGGTGTGGTTTTAAGCTTTTATAAAATGGCAGGGCGAGGCTGGTTATTTGGAATTAGCTGAAGTCGTTGCGGCTGGATGCAACAAAATATCAACAAATACACTAGCTACTTGGGATTTGAAGTCGTTCAGGGTGGGTACGAAAAAGTTGTGTTTTGTTGGGTAGCCTCTCCGGTTTCTTCTGACAAGCACGTTCAGAGGTTTTAAAGATCGACTACCTAAAAGCTTCAGCTTAGGCTATAGCCTAGCCATTCGCGTTTTTATTTTTGTTTTGGCTTACCAGCTGCCAATATGGCTTTTTAATGCATGATGGGGCAACTGTAAACGTCGGCATGCACAGTACAAGGCAAGAAGTACCCAATTCCATCTTTACAACTGCTAAGCAGTTGGGCTCCGTCCGCGGTATAGCGGTGAGCCAGCCAATACCTCTCCTTCTCGATCGAAGGAAACAATCTCTGGCGAGTTAATTGCTCAGCCTCCTTTTGTTAAGCTTTTTTCAACCAGTCAAACCCAAGGTAATCCACAATGAAACCTCAAGACATCTTATCGGGCAAGAACAGCCTATGGATCTTCGGATATGGTTCGTTAGTTTGGAAGCCAGACTTCAAGTACAAGAGAAGCAAGATTGGTTACATCACGGGCTACAAAAGACGTTTCTGGCACGGGGATAACTTCCATCGTGGAGACGACGAAATGGTGAGATGTCAGATTTCTTATGAAGTAGCATGTTGACATTGTTTATACAATAGACTATGGTGGTGATGCTGACCCATTTTCCTTTCCCATTTTGCCGCAGCTCGGAAGAGTGGTGACGCTCATCGAAGATGATGACGTAAGTGACTTCCAATTTCCTTATGTAATGGAAAAAATATCAAAGACCCAAGTCTAGCTATTTGCCCACATTCCGACTGGTTAGGCTACATGTACACTTGTATAGAAGAGGTGCAGTTTTTGTTAGTGCGTATTAGTGCTTCAAATATGTTTGAACAGCTTGTGTGTCACTGTTCACTGGACTCAAGAATAATTTGTTTCTTCAGGTGTGCACATGGGGTGTGGCGTTTGAGGTGATTGGCGCCCAGATGGAGGAGTGTCTGAAGTACCTCAACGTGAGGGAAGCGGTGCGTGGTGGCTACGTCACCAAGGTGGTGGAGTTTTTCCCCCGTGGCCAAGAAGAGTCTCCTGTTCCAGCCTTGGTGTACATAGCCACCCCAGACAACCCCATCTACCTGGGGCCAGCCACTGCAGAGGAAATTGCAGCTCAGATCATTGTGTGCAAAGGCAAATCGGGCCACAACATCGAGTACCTGCTTCGTCTGGCGGAGTTCATGAGGACAACCTGTCCAGACGTAGAGGACACCCACCTGTTCTCCATTGAAGCGGCCGCCGTGGCCCTCTTGCCAATGTTATTGGGTCCTTAAAAACTAGTGTGTGTTTGTACAGGTAGACCTTGTTTGTCACCTCTGTAACGGTTTGGTGTTGTACGTGTGTGTGTGATGCTTGCATACTCTGCACTTCCATCCAAGATATGACCTAAGCCATGATTATGTGAGTGACATCTTTATGTAATTGCACTTTACATCTGTTAAGCTATTTTGGAACCTGTGCCATGTCAAACAGTTATTCTGTCCATTAAAATATCATTTTTCAGCCAAAATAAACAAAACATTAAATCACTTTGGTGGTTGTGTGGTGGAGGGTTGGGTGGGAGTAAGATGGAACCAAGGACAAACATTCTCTTGTGGACTTCTAAATCACTACATTGTAGCGTTGCATATTTTACGGCAAAATGCACACCATGTAAAGTTTCATTTATGGGGTGTCCTTGTCGGATGATGAAAAGCATTTCCTGCTTTGTCCAGGAAATGCATCAGATGGTAGATTGATGAGAATACTCTTCAATGGCGCCTCTTTATTTGCTCTATGTATTAAGCATTTCTTCATTTCTCTCATCTTTATGGTCTAACACGGCGCAGCAAACTCCTAATATAAGTAATACTGATCTTCAGGGGGTTTAAGATGAGACATACACAATGGGTCTAGAGAGGTACATTTATCTACAATTGTTTTTACAGTAGGTGACTGGGAACTTAAATATAGAGTCATATACACATGTATTACAACACTAAATGCAATTCATTCATACATTAAAACAATAACATCTATTACAACCAATAAAATAACTAATGAAGCGTTTTTTTTTTGTTTAACCTTTTGCAAAAGCTTTATTAAGTCCTATAAAATTATAATTCTGGATTTGCAGAAGCACCTTTTCCGCTGTAACAACATATTGTATAATAACACCCTATAATGTGATAACCTGGCTAGATGTAATAAATATTCACTCCATTATGTTGTGTTGTAATAATATACCGCATTTTGTAATAAACTGCCTGAATGCAATATGTAATAAGAACATTATGCATTTTGGTTGGTTATAACTTAATGCATATTACATTTTAATCAAGAAAAATGTTACATAGGTATTTTGTAATAACAATCACAATATGTAATAATGTATTACAAAATGCAGGGAAATGTATTACATATTTCATTCAGACACCAAGTTATCACATAACGCGGTGTTATTACACAATGTGTTGTAACATACGCACTGAAATCGTTGATGCTGGTGTCACAACACATGCTTAATCAACGCAAGGAAGGCCCGTCAACAATTTGTAGGCCCTAAGAAGTCCTTAATAAGCATGTTGCTCACAACAATGCGTTATGAATAAGATAATGTACAGTAAACACAAAAAGGATTTTTCATTTTTAATACACCTGACAAGATTTCAATTACAATAAAATAAGTTTAATTGATATTTAATAATTTGAAACATGAACTGAAAATGGAATTGAAACAGAGGGAAATATGAGTTATAGTCTGGAACACAGGTTGTAGTTTTAAAAATTAGCTTAAATATTTAAACGGCTGTATAAACTAGCATTGGAGAGCACTGGGAACACCTTAAGTGTGTTTTTTTTAATTATGACTATGTATTACTAAGCCATTGTTGTTTGTCTTTCTCTGCTCTTAATGTTGCATTAACCGAATATTCAACAGATAATTGACTATGTTAAATGGACAGGTGTTTTGTGTAGTGCATTTAGTAAGATGGCAAAATGCTTTTTATTTTTTCATCTCCTGCTTGGTCCTGTACTGCATGCATATCTCAACATCTCTGAGTATTTTACACCGATGAAAAAATATAAGCAGAGATGTTACACTACATCTAGAGTTCAGATCTGAACTGGTGTTTTTGGGTCCACCCACCCAAACGAACAACGTTTGCTGAAAAACAAGGCTTTTCATTCTCCTGAAAACTGTTTTTAAGGACACATTTCTAAGTCAACTTTCTAATATAGACATTTGTAAAATCTTCAACATGTAACGTCTAGTCCACATTCCTTCTTTACTGTTGAGATGAAAAGCCGGCGGCTCCCTTGCCTTTCCTGCCGGAGTTGTGATGGACGTGTGAACTACTGTGTGCAATGTGCTGGGTCCCGAGAGAAACCGTGCCAGTCTTGGGTAAAGTGGAAGGGGCACTGCTTGTAGCAGCACCTGGCATGGCTGACGTCCGTGCCAACGTTGGCTGAAGAGGGCCTGATGATGTAAGACCTGCATAGTGACAGTTGAAAGACATTTAGAAAAGGAAGTCGTAATGCGGCCACAACGCAAAACAGAGTGGCCGTTACACGTCAAAGTGCATTAACTTTCTGATATACGAATGCCGTGAAGTCATTATTATTATAGTCTCTGTATTAATGTGACTCACCTTTGGCCACACTGAACCCATATGCGGCGTACGCAGCAGCCGAAGCTGCCGCCGCCCCAGCCATGGCCCCCGCTATGGCCGCCGCACTGCCCGCGGTGGACTTCCTTCCACGACCCTTCACTGAGGACTTCCCCGCCCCTCCTGATCCTTTGGGCCGCCCCCGGCTCCGCCCCCTCTTCCCCTTGCCTGGATTGGACGCCTCCTGTGATAAAACTCCTGCCGATGGAGAAAATATTTGTGTACATGTGTATGCAACATCATTTGCAGTCAATACCAAGAAAAAAAAACAATGAACACCATCTGAAGTCATAACAAGTACAGATTCTTGATACCTCACTGTTTCATCTGCCGATATTCAAGAGTGATTTCTCAGACCTTTAAGAAAGATCCATCACTGCTGAAAGTCCAGTAAGTTGTCTTAACTCTTTACGAGGCCAGTAAATCTTATGTAAGGCACTTTCTATAAATGCACCGCTGGATAGCTTATGCAGTCTGACCATTTTTTAGGTCATGATTAAAGTTGCATATTTGAATTCGAGCGACTGGAGACACTATAGCAGCGATGGGTTAGCTGGTCTCAAAGGCTGCACATACACAAACACATATGTGTCCCAGCTAAGGCTGCTCGATTATGAACTGAAATCACGATTATTCAAACGATTATTTTGTTTTCCTCAGTAACATGCTTCATTTATTGAAAATGTATTCAAAAACATTTTGAAAAAACATTCTTGTACCTTCGGATTTTCCCTAATACCTTTCTTCGTAAACATCTCCTTTGATGTCTAATGCACAAACAGTAGAAACGTCTAATGTATACATCTAATGTACAGTACAAACAGTAGAAAATAATTAGGACAAAAACATTATTTCCCTCGATTTTATGTGTTGTGAGATTGTTTGGCTCTGAAATCGTTATCACGATTAGAATTCGATTAATTGAGCAGCCCTAGTCCCAGCTATTCACTAAATCAGCTTATTCCAATGAGCACAACTCACTCAACTTTAACCAAGAGAGAGAGTTAATTATTAAAGTCAACTGTATTCAGTTCATAGGCTGCTCATTACTGCAGTAGAGAATCAGAAAAAATATGAACACCATAGAACAAGATTATTGGCTTCCTGCCAAAACTAGACTAAAGCTGTACAGTGATAGATTAGTTTGTTTCTGAGGGTATACCATGAAAAATACACTATCTAATGTCAAATTGACAACAGATGGAGAGACAGAATAAGATGTATATGTACTTAAAAAACAAACCATTCATATTGTCTGCACCAGTAACGGAAACAGGTGAGTTAGTGGCACGGGACTGTGGTGCAGAGGACACGGGTTCATCCACAATCACCAGCATGTCGTTGCTGCTTTCGTCTGGAGCAATGGAGCCTGGCTGCAGCTCACTGCTCAGAGAGATCTACAGACAGCAAACATCAAGTCAGACTAAGGTTCACAACTAAAGAGGTACCACAGGGCTGGGCATTTTCAGATAGATGTAATCCACTGAGAACCCAATAATTACAACATGCGATTAGGGCTGGGCGATATGGCTGAAATCTGTATCACGATATAAGTGTTTCATATCGGTCGATATCGATAATTATTGAAACATTGTGTGACCTATTTAAAAGTAACAGGAGGGAAAAATCTATTCATTTTTATTTTTTTAACTTAACCTTCCTCTGACAGGTAATAAGCATTCAGGCAAAATGACTGTCAAAACACGTTCAATGTTACGATCACAATGAAAACTGAGTGATCCGAGAAAGCTCCGGCTGTCTGAACAGTGTGAACACATTAGGATAAGTGGTTTTGATAAAGTGGTATTGTATCATTGAAAATATATCGATATGGCGATATAGTGTCAAATACATATCGATATAAATATTACGATACGATATTACGATAATATCGATATATCGCCCAGCCCTACATGCGATGACTGTCTACATACTACTGAAATGTCCAAATCATTGCAACATCTAGTTGGTCTGGTTAAATACACTTATAGTGCTTTGAAAACAAATATAGCGTGCTAAAGCGTTGTTTAGAAACTTGCATTTACCAGCTATCAGTCTCAATGTGATATTAACAGAGGTGGAGATCTCAGCTTCACGAGTTAAAAGTCTTGCCCTGTATTCCTTCTACCTGTGAACTGAGCACAGGCGATTTTACCAATCAGCTGATCTACCTGTCTGTGAATTTGTGCGCTCATTAAGATTAACTGAATTAGAAAGTAGCTGGATCAAATATGTGGCACGGTTTTTACTTTGTGAAGCTGGATATCTACCTCTGGAGAGTAAACACATTAACATGAAAACTGTTTTTGAGTTTTCCATGAAGCCTGACCTCGCTGAAGGGGCTTGGCATGGCCGAGTCCATGTCCAGGCTCATGAAGGAGTCGTCTCCATCTGCGGATAAATTGGAGTTGTCTGCTGAGGGAGCCGCTGGAATAACCAGGTTCACGCCTTCCTTTCTCCTCTTCACGTCCACCTCATCGTCCTTTTTCCTCTGTGTGAAAAGCAGTGTTTAGCAACCAAGGAATCAGGGAGAATAAAAACAGAAAGCAGACTCAGAAATGAAGAGCGAAGAGCACGGGACACAGAAGCTATACAGAGGAAAGTAAGTAAAACTATAAATCTGCGCCAACTCTGCGCCATGTACTGTAAGCACATGGCTTTGTATGCATGCAGTGGCTGATTTAGATACGGGCAACAGCGGTAGCTGCCCAGGTTTGCATTTCGCCAGTGGACAGGGCCCACTGAAAAAAGAAGAAAACTAGAAAAGCACTCAGAGAGCACAGACGTCTGCCAGGGCAGCTCCGATGACCACCAAAATCTGATCACTTTTAACTTGGCCACAAGAGGGCGACTGTTCTATGGGGAACAATTTGGCCTTTCCCGCAATGGGGAAGAGTCCTATTAAAAAAACCCTGGATCCAGATGGTGATCACCACCAAAAACCAATCAGTTCTAAGTTAGCGTAGCCAACGTCTGATCTATCCTGAACATTTACTTATGCTATTAACAAACAAACAAACGGACAGACAAACAAACAAACCAACGCCGGCAAAAACACAACCTCCTTGGCAGAGGTAAAAAAAGGAAGGAAGTATACCCTCTCAGCATATTTTTCCCGCTTCCTTTTGCGATCCTTCACTTTACTGCTCTCTTCCTGCTGCCTCTTCTCCTCCTGCCTCAGACGTACTATACAACAGAAAACATAGACAAGTGAGCAACCCCATCAACAAGAATTCAGCAGATAAGTCTAGCTACATTGTTTTACATTTGGAATGCATAACTTTGCCAATTTCAACTGACCCCTATACAAATTTATTTTAATTTTTTATTATTAATTTCACTTGTTTCTCAAATCTTGTTTAACAATAAAGGCATAACCTATCAGAGAAAAAAGCAACTGAGAACATCAACTCACACTTCTTCTCCAGCTCATCATCATCCAGAAGCAAGCTGACTACCTCTTTAGGTTTGAGGGTATCTGGCTTGAAGTTTCCTCCAGATATGACCATTCTCTGGATCTAAGTCAGTGAAAAAAAAAACAATTGTTGTGAAATGAGCAGTGACATAAGGTCATTGCAAAAGATTGCTTCACAAGACCAGTTGTCATCAGTGACACAAACATTTAATAGTCATGATGCCTTTATATTTCACAACTTACGTCTGCCACGGAATACTGTGCACTGCTCACGGTTATTGGTCATGTGAAACCTAGTGACGTTAAACACGTTGCACAGACAGTTAAGAAGTTTGCCGAGCTGAAAGCATCTACCTCACTCTTTTCTTTGGCTCTCTGTAAGATGCGCTCCTCTATCGTTCCTTTGCAAATGAGGCGGTACACGGTGACCTGCTTAGTCTGGCCTAGCCTGTGGGCCCGGTCCATAGCCTGCTGATCCACCGTGGGGTTCCAGTCGCTATCATAAAATATCACCTAGGGAGACAGTGAGCATGTTTTAAGCCCTGAACAGACCAAAATGTTTAAAAGTCTATGGGAATATTCTTGGTTGACATACTGCAGGTGTTTATGAAGACAGAAAGGCCTTTTACAGTTTAAACTCACCGTATCAGCAGCTGTGAGGTTGATGCCCAGACCACCTGCTCTTGTGCTCAGGAGAAAGACGAATATATCGGTCCTGTTAGGGAGATACAGAGGTAGTTAACACATCTTGTGCTCAGGAGAAAGACGAATATATTGGTCCTGTGAGGGAGATACACAGAGGTAGTTAACACATCTTGTGCTCAAGTGTACACAACGTTTATTAAGAAAACAGTTCTGACAAGCAGTAGTTTGCAGTTGCTTCTTGTCGCCATCATGAGGACAGTACACACAAGTCGACTGGCGAACACAAACCAGCGGGAAGAATAGGAGGAGAGATAGTACAATCGACTTGTTTGGACTTTCATCATGGCGGCGATGAGAAACAACTGTAAACTACTGCATGTAAGAACTGTTTTTTTTAATAAACGTGTACACTTACAAAGTTCTCAGTGCCTCGTTGTGCCTAGATGTTTTAACATGCCAGTTGTCATTTTACACCAAATTTCTCCTTTAAACAGACTGCCTTTAAGTCAAACACTGGCCTTATAAGTGGGGGAATTGCTCACCTGCTCTGGAAGTCAGCAACCATATCGCGTCTTTCTGAAATCTTGGATGAACCATCAAGGCGCATGTACGTATGCTTGCGGTACACCATGTACTCCTGTCAGTGAGAAAGTGCACATGTGGAATTACATGTTTACAAAAACACACTCCAAGATGTTTCAGATGTCCCCTTCTCTTCTCCTGTACAGACCGCAGGCTCATCAGCTGTTTTGATATGTTTTTTTTAGTGAGGGTATTTATTCTCAGACTGGATCTGAGAAACAGTGCAGTCAAAATGTTCCACGTAGACGTGTTTTAGTCTTCTCTGTGTATACTTACCTCTAGCAAGTCAATCATCCGCGTCATCTGTGAGTAGATGAGGACACGATGTCCTTGGATCTTCAGTTTACTGAGCAGCTTGTCCAGAGTATGTAGTTTCCCACTGTGCGTGATTAGAGTCTCTTTGTCTAAAAAAAGGTAGCAAAATGTTTGGAAAGGCAAGGTTTTAACTGGTAATTGTATTCATCGATGCTTCATTCAAAGTGACAGCTTTTATGGCCATTAGTGGGGGAATTCTTGCTGAATGGTTAACACACAGTGCAGGGGTGTGTGAGCCATTAAAACCCAAACAGAAATATTTCAGTCATTTGCTGACTGCAGCTGACAGGTTGTTTGTTCTGCCTACTTGTTGGCTGGGCTGCTTCATAGGCCAGTATCCTTGATAAACTGACCAGAACATTCAGTTTTTGTACAGCAGTTGTTTAACCAAAAGACACCAAGACAGGGCTGACATTCTTTATTTTCCAGTACCTGGGATCCTGATGAAGGACCAGCCGTTTCTGGGGTACTGAGCCATGATTCCACCAGGGACAGAAGCAGAGAAGACCTGGGACCGAGAAGCCCAGGCCGAGGCCAGCTCGGGTGATCCGTACATAAAGCACTGCTTTGCGGTCTGAGTGCTCCCCGTCCGCATGCGCTGCCATTCATACGCAGCACTGCGGTCATCACAATAGCACTCCATCGGAGGCGCGGTCACCTGAGGAAGAGGAGCGTCAATGTTGCTTCTGTTGACATAAAATCTCAAACTGAGAGATCTAGACTCCCAAAAATATCAATATTGCAGTCAAAGTGATTTAATTGTCAAGGCTTAATTGTTCATTTATCTGTGAAACAGTAAGAAAACCGATGTGAGTGAAGGAACAACAGCACCATCACCTTCTTGCTCATAGCATTTTCTGCCTAGTTTCTGTCCGTAGCTACATGACTACAACGCTGAACTACATAATTTATGTTCTTAGTTTTAGTGTGTAAATGATGATGTGTCTACTTTCACATACAGTGGATATAAGAAGTCTATACACCCCTGTTAAAATGGCAGGTTTTTGTGATGTAAAAAGACTAATTTTAGGGGGACAAAATGGAAAATAATAAATGTGCACTAACCTGCACACCCCTTAATTAATACTTAGTGAAAGTACCTTTAGAATTCATCACAGCATTCAATCTTTTTGGCATATCTTGAAGTTTGCAATACTTTGCCGTTCTTACTTGCAAAAGCATTCCAACTGTCAAATTGGCGGGGCATCTCCTGTGCACAGCCCTCTTCAGGTCACCCAACAGATTTTCGATTGGGTTTAGATCTGGACTCTGGCTGGGCCATTCTAAAACTTTGACCTTGTTTTGGTGAAGCCATTCCTTTGTTGATTTGGAGGTTCTGACATAATTTATGTTGGTTTGATTTTTTACATCATAAAAACCTGCCATTTTAACAGGGGTGTGCAGACATTTTATATCCCCTGTATATGATCCTATACATACACGGCTGCACTATCAACAGGTTTTTACATCAAATCACATATTTATTTTTTCAAACTCCATTTGGTTATTACAGGTGATCTTTTTTACTTTTTTCTAATAGCAGTTATTTTCAGAGAACAATCTGTGTTATGTAGGTTATTATGTACATTGTGAGTAAGTGCGTATATTCTTTTTATTATATGTGTATATGTTATATTACCTGTCTGTAAATATTGCCTTATCTGTTAATAATATACACTTTATGTCATGTTCTCTCTGTAAACGTCAGTTTAAATTTTGGTTCACACTACAAAAATGTGATGGCTGTGGCCAACCAAGACCCTAGCATGACCAATATGACATACCAGAGCAGATATAGCAGTGCACAACTGGTTGATGACAGCTGCAACACGTGCTGCATATGGTACCCAGAGTTGTGTCAAGGCAACTCTTCAGATTACACACGCGGTCTGTGGCCAACAACTGTTACATACTACCATGTATCTGCTGAAGTGTAAATGCTGAGCTGCACCATACTGGGGGTTTTCGAGCAGTGTGCTTCCTTTACCAGCAGTATTTTAGGGCGCTTTCAGACTTATAGTTCGATTGCTTTGGTCCGCACTAGTCAGAAAAATGTTACAATGTAGCAAACAGACGTGGGTACGGTTTGCTTTCACATATGCATAGTTCTAAACTAACCAAAATAGACAGCGAAGATCATCGCCACCGCAACTGGACTAAAACGCGCCACTTTCGATAATAATAATGCACTAAACTCTACTGTTCCGTCCAATTTGGTTTGGTTGCTTTCACACCAGAGGAACCGTACCAAAATAGGGCCGATAAAGCGGTCCGAGACCACCCCTTTTTAGCGGTCTCGGACCGGTTGATTTGGTGCACACCAAAGTACAGAGATTGCATTCACACCAACGAAAACGAACCGACCTAAGAACTTTTGGTTCGAATGGGACGTTTCGTGCGCACCAAATGCTGTCAGTGTGAAAGCACCCTTAAAACAGGTCCATGGCACGTTAGAAGGCTTTAAGGCCCTTGTATACTTCTGCAGTCACATTCTCTTCATACTGAGGTTTGCCAACCCTGCAATTCACTAGCCCATGCTCATTCTACTGATAAGGACTGATGTAAATGATAAGTTGGCTTGATGATAAGTTGACAATTGCTCCCCCTCCAAAATCTTATATTTTGGGTTGTCTTTATCTATGTTGTACAGACTATATGAGTAATCGTATGTGAAATACCCTGGGAACAGCAGCGAGCAGGAACTTGGGCAGCTGCCATGGTCTCCAGCAGCCAGCTGACTCCATCTGTCCCAACAATCCTGACTGAGGCCTGGTGAACACTAGGTCCTAAAACCACACACAATACACACATAAGCATGAACAAATCATTAAACATGAAAAAAAATTATGTAACATGTTTTCTTGGGAGCTCTACCACACATCACAGACTTTTTCATATGGTGCGCAGCATAGATGTGTTTCCCATACATTGACCAATCCATAATGCCCCAGAAAGAGATTAGAGATGTTCAAGCAGGATATGAGGCTGACCTGAAAAACAGGACTGTCGTGTGTGCTTGGGAAAGACGTTGGTGTGTTGAGCCAGAGAATCAGATCCTTTCTGCTCAACCCGTCATTCTGATCCGGGTTCTCCACTGCCCACACACGGCGCATGTGAAGCCGGTAGGAGGCTTTCTGGGACAAATACAATGCTAACCATCTGTACGGAGTCAGGAAACACAAGACAAAGGTATGAAACCAATAACACACACATCCGAATAAACTATTACAAACAGAATAATTAAAAAACAAACAAACAGGGCAGTACAGTCACTGGCAAAATGGCACCAACCTCATGAGAATGCCCTGTAACATGATGTTGGACATCTCAGCTGGGGAGGTATCAATGAAACGCAGGAACGAGAAGCAACTTCTCTCATCCTCACCTAAGCCGAGAGATGGACAGATGCAGGAAGCAAATACAGTGCCATTATGATTTACTGCAATGCTGATAAAATAATGCAAGAAAGGTGTTCAAAATGAATGGCCGCAAATGGCTTTAACAGCTAACAAAATGATTCTCTTCTTGCAAAGAATTGTTCAACACCGATAATTTAGCCAGTGCCTAACTACAGTAAGACTTGCCCAAAACAAATTACTTGAAATGTCAGAATGTTAAAAAAATGTTGACAGAAACAAAAGTTTGCTGATGTACACTTACTTTTTCTGTGAAACAGGGACTGCTGAATATGATGTGGAGAGAATGGAGAAAGCAAAACCTGAAGCCATCTATAATCAGGAAAAAAAAAAAAAAAGTGTGGCCACATTTAAAATTTCAAGGTCAACATCTATGTCAATGAATGTACACTTCCACTCATCCAGAAAGATTTTCATTTACCACTAACTTTTTTCTGTTCTGGTTTGATGTATGTAGAAGGCCTTGTCGGAACAAGAACTTAGAGATCTGGAATGGCTTCAGCGTCATGTGGAAGGGTGACCGGGTCTCCTGCCTCTCAAACAGGTCTGGATGATTGCACACCTTTAGGAAAACAAAAAACACTGCTTTATACAACAGCCATGCTGGAACTCAGTGGCAAGCTGTCTTCATAAACTGCAAGCCATTACAACAAATTTGTTCCGGTCATTCAATAAATCAGCTGATTGTAAGCAGCACAACCTTTTAGCCAGGTAGAGTAGTTAGCTATTGAAATCATCTGTATTAAGTGCCCGAATAGAACCTGCTGTAACTAACGGACTGCACAATAGAAACAAGTCAAAAAGCCAGTGGTCCACTGCTTTCCCAACCTTCCTGAACTGCATGACGAGGTTCATGAGACTGCTGGTAGTGCTGTGGGCCTGCTGAGTAGACCCCATAGATGACTGCAGCAGGTCTTCTATGGAGATCTTGTTCTTCAGAGCTTGGTATAGGAGACGCTGTCTGCTGGTCAGCTGGCAATATGTCAAGATTTCAATCTGAAATTGGAAAATACCAAATTCTGCAATTAAATTTCAGTGTCAACTCAGATCCTTACGCAAGGAGTATCACCATGACCTTTCACCATCTCTTCTTCTAGCAAGCCCAAGCAGCCCAGCACTATACGGCACCTTCTATATATAAATACTGGGATGTCTTTAAATCATGAGTCTCATTCACAGATGAGATAATGAGACACTGACAAAATAAGCTTTTCATGTGGAAAGACAATAGCAAAAAGTTTGGAAAATCAACTAAAGCTTGTAGTTTTCAGTGTGGCATTTTAACATTTCCTGGTTTGCAAGAAATAGTAGTTAGAGTGTCGTGTCACCCAAGCGTTTTATTCCTGCATCAATCCCTGATGGGGGTATCTTTCCTGCAACACTAACACACCAAAACACCTACATACACTCAATATAAAGCCTGTTTACATAATGCTGCATGAATGCATTACACAGCACCTAGTACAGTGGATATAAAAAGTCAACACACTCCTGTTAAAATGGCAGGTTTCTGTGATGTACAAAATTAAGTCAGAACCTTTTCTACATTTATTGTGAAATTGCAACCTATAAATTAAAGTGAAAAATAATAAGACTCATTTTAGGGGAAAAAATAAAAAATAAAAAACGTACAATAACCTGGTTGAATACGTGTGCCCACCCCTAAGTAAATACTTAGTTAAAACAGCCTTGAGGTGTGCAGACTGTATGACTAAAATTACAAATAAACAAACAAATGGCGATGATTACAAGTCAAAGCATCTGAAGTGTAAGTACGCATTTAAAGCCAAAGGTAAATAGATATGAAATTTCATTTGTGACGTATTTGTTTTGGATGGGTAGCAATGCAACTTACCTTATCTGACAGCTCGTTTTCCACATCTTTTTTGATTCTGCGAAGCATGAACGGTTTCAGGATCATGTGCAGCCTGGACAGCTGGTCTTTGGTGGCGAAACACAGGATACAATATTACACAACAGGGGTTTCCTGCCCTCTCTTCTGAGTATGTGTCTGAGTTTAGGATGCTCTTTTGCCATGCAAAATGGTTGTTTTTAACCTGTTTATCCAATTCAGCTGACTACAAAGTCAGCACCTTTTGAACCATCAGTTAAAACTACACTTGACCAAAAACTAGTCATAGATTTGTCCAGGGTTAGCACAAAATTTCAACTCACTCTCATCGATGGCAGACTTGTTCTCCGCATGGCTTTCAATATCTTTCGAGAACCATTCATTAAACTCTTCGTGTGAGTCAAACAAAGTTGGCATGATGAAATGAAGAAGGGCCCAAAGCTGAGGATGGAATCATAACTGTCATTGGTCATTATCATCATTATTATTATTATTATCATTATTAATATTTTTATGATTATTATTTTTTAAAAGTGGCTCAAAAATACAAACTTTCGCAACCGGTCTCACCTCAGCCATTGTGTTCTGAATGGGAGTTCCTGTGAGCAATAGTCTATTTCTGCACTGGAACTGCAACAGTATCTTCCATCGCACACTGTCAGGAAAAAACAGCAAAAAAACATGGCAGTTTATTTTCAGGAAATGTGTGTCTTAAGTGAACAGTGTCTTATTTCAATGGAAAAACAGGCCACAGACTACTGCTTAGTCTGAATGATAGTCCCTAGGCCAGACCCAGTTGAAAACCCCTGCTTTAGAGCATCAAGCATCACACCATTTTTCAAAACTGTAGACCTACCAGCTACAGATTATTCAGCAAGTCTTTTTGTTTTTTGTAAGAACACAAAGCACGTCTGAGAGTACTGCTACAGAAAGAACCCATGTTCCAAATCCAAATCACATTTGGCAGAAGTTGAATATTTACACAGAACAAACTATGCAGAGTTCCAAACCAGCTCTGTCCTGGCCTTGGCTTTTAAGGCCTGCCTCGCAGTAAACAGGGAGAGAATAAAAATCAGACAGCAGAGCATCCATGCACACAGGAGCTGCAAAGTAAGCTGCACCCTTAACAACAGCCAAAGGATTCATTATCAGTGACTACATCAACCCTAGTCCCAGTGATAGGGATTAACACGTTAAGGTAATTACATACTATACAAAACATATTTGGCATTAGAGAAGAGTACAAGTTTAGTTTGTCTGCAACATAACTGCACCCAAAAATCTTCTCATTTTCTCATTGTTTTATAGTGTTTTTAAAATATTTGTTTGCAGGGCTGGGACAGGGTCTCACCAATGATCATCTGAAGCAGTTCAATCTGATTAACAAGGTACCAGATGAATTAGATTCAATATTGGATTAAATTCTGCATCACTTTATTTGGAGGTATTACAGTTGCAATACCAATTTGCTTGGATATGACAAGAGATCCTCAGAGGACTAATGCTGTACTTTGTAACAGGAATGTAAGATCGTTATCAATAAATGAATGCAGTTACATTAATGTAATGTTTATTTAATGGGACAGCATTCACTTCGCTGTCATTGTGCTATGAAGTAATCAACTATTAGAAAAAGCTTCCATTAAACACTGATTTCATGAATAGATCCCCAACTATTCCAATAAAGATGAATTTGAATGGGAAAGTAATTTCTTCAAACCTCTACATCTTCTGCAATGTGAGACAGTAAGGAAGTGCAAACTGCTTCAGTACCTGGTGCTACTCTTCAGGGCCTGAGCCTCGTCCAGCACCATGTATTGCCACTTCACCCGCTGGAAATACTTGACGTCCTGCACAACCAGCTGGTAGCTAGTGATGACGACGTGAAAGGGGGCATTCTGGGTATAGAGAGTTTTCTACAAGGACAGAGGAAATATGCATTACTACAGCTTGAAACCTTTGATTACATCACATTACACTTAGGAGACGCTTTTATCCAAAGCGACTTACAAAAGGAGGACATAATAAACTATATAAATTTTATAAATAATAAAATGAAACATTTTATATTGTTATTTTTTCAACCTACCTGGCTCCAGAACTTCCTAATTACTTTCCTGTCGTGAGGATTACCCCAGTATGGCAGCACCTAAAAAAATGACAGCAATCCTTTATGTTTGTGCAAAACTACAGAGAAGCCTCTATTGAAGAGCCTGGGATAAGGTCCTTTAAAATGCACAGGGGAAGCACGCTACGCAGGTCCAAGGTCTGTACACTTACCTTAAATTTAGGCACGAAGCGGGAGAACTCTTGGTGCCAGTTATTAAGAGTTGATGCGGGTGAAATGATGAGGAATGGACCCCATATGTTGTCACGCTACATTGGCCCGGATATAGCCCAGGCACAGGTTCAGGTGCAGCGACAGAGAAAGATTGAGACAAAATGGCAATCAATAAGACAGAAGGTATTGCAAAAGGTATGGCAAAGAATGTAAATCACAAAATAACATTACTGATACAATGTGTAGTTTTGTGTAGTTTTAATGTTTTTAATGTGTAGTTTTAACGTTTTTCAGAACAGATGGCATTATGCGATGGCATAATAAAGCGCATACCTCAGCGAGGTGAGCAAGCAGAGCGATGCTCTGCACTGTTTTCCCCAGACCCATCTCATCAGCAAGGATGCCATTGATGCCCTGTTAAACAAGAAGGCTTTTATTTCATCTTTATGTAGCCAGGAAAGGTCCCGTTGAGACTGAGCATCTCTTCTGCCAGAGAGTCCTGGTCAAAATGGCCGCAAACAAATATTTTCTGACAATAGCCAATTTCTGACACGAAATACAGACACACAAGATACAACGGCACACTAGAAGGAATTAAAAGGGGCAGTGACATGGTTCTAAAGGCAATGACACTCTTCAGTGTGCACAGTATTACACCGTATTAATGACACGTTTAAAAACCTCTAAGGAAGGCGAGGAGTCCATACTAAACTTATTCTGCAGCTCATTCCAAACACGTGGTGCAAAGAACCAAAAGCCTGTTTTCAGCCATTGACACTTATGTCCATGGTGTGGGAGACAGAAGCCGTAAGTTCAGGGGAGGAGCGTGTGTTATATGAAATAGGGCAGAAAGTCAATAAATTACTAATGTAATGGGGTAGTTTGCCCAACAGTGCCTTTGCTATAAAAATTAAAGTGTATTTTTCACCTTAGGTACAAAGACGGCCATTGAACTTTAGCATATAACATGCAGTGAAGTGTCTTAAGACAACATATTGGTGCATGCATGCAGGCCCACCGATAGGGGGGGACAAACGGGTCTCTTGTCCCGGGCCGAGGGAAAGGGGGGGCCCAGAACTGGTCCCTCCTTAGATTATAGAATATGGAGGGGGGGCCCCCCATCAAATTATTTTGTCCCGGCCCCAGCCAAGACTATCAGCAGGCCTGCATGCATGTATGATGTGTCACCGTGGTCCAGGACTGAGAGAAGAGTACTCTGAACCAACGTTTTTCTTGCTAAAAATAAATAATAAAAAAAGTAACCAAAAACAAAAGCCTAATAAGTTGTCTTGATATATTATCTACATGCACTTCAATTGAAGGCTTTTGATCTAGCCGAGTTATTAGAGTTAACCCTCTCCAAGTAATTGCCATCTAGTGTTACTAATTAATGGTCAGGGCATGATGTTGAACGATTCACAATAATATATGTCATTTTTTTGGCATTTAGTGCTAGCTTTAGCTTTTTTTGTAAAGAACTACAGACAAGCTGTAGCGAGTCCAAGGCCTCTTGCACAGAGGACGCAATAGTGTAGAGAATATCTGACTGATTGTCAGTGTTCCTTACACTTTCTCAATCATTAACTGCCACATAAATAAATTATATCATAATGATAAAAAACATTTACTGAGAGCGGTTGAGAATGAATTCTTAGGTGCATCATCACCACGTTTAGGTGGTGCTAATGTCCCATCAATAAGAACAAATGCAATAACAGGTAATGCAAAACTACTATACGTGACACCGGAGAAACATCGGGGGTTTACCTGCTCATACAGATTAGCTAGCCAGTTCATGCCTTTGAGCTGATAGCCCTTCAGCTTCCCATTAAAGATGGTGGGCTGTGGAATGTCCTCCTCTGCGCGGATGGAGGGATTGGATAAGCTGTAGCTCTCTCCGAAGCCTGAGCCAGATATGCTGGCCGCATGAAGCGACGCCGAACGACTGTCATTCGCCTCCTCATCAAACAGTCGTGTCTGCAGTGGAACATGTCACAATGAAACAAGGCATTCTTCTTTTGATTTTGAAAACCAATTCTTGTTTTTGATACACGAGGCTTTCTCCAACTTTTCACTCAGTTCACTCTGTTTGACCTGACGAAGACCGTAAAGGTCGAAACGTTGTTAAAATCAAATCACTGGGAGCATCAGTAGCAGTGTGCGGGTAATCCTTTTTGTTAGCTTTCTCCAACTTACCCTTGCCTGGTGAATCTGGTACGCCTCTTTGGCATTTCTGAGAGCCTGGGACTTGTAGTACTCACAATCTGTGGCAGTGACATAAAGTCCATTTTAGTTAATTACTCTATCAGCCTGTCATCTGAGTAACTAGAAAACCTGTGAAACTACCTGTGGCAAGCAAATCAAATTCAATTTTACATTTTATTTATCACAGTGTCATCAGGAGTGCCATCACTACAGTTGAAGACGGGCCTGGCTCTTTGGCACTGTGATGACAGAGCATGTTTGGTACCCTGGAGAACTGGGTTTGACAATGGGTGGGGTGACTTGGTCCACTGACTCTAAACACTGTGTGCATCAATAATAAAAAGAAAAATACTAGATATGAAAACTAAAAACGTTGATTAAATAAGCATGTTTAAAAATATACAATGTTACTATCTCTTATGGTCCTCATTTAAACAAAAATAGATTGAAGATAGAAACTTTTTCTCAATCTTTTAGTCCTTGTTTTTAGGCTTCTGTAAAATTTCCCAGGGTACAACAGAGAGAATAGATTCAGGCACACAGATATTCCATAACAAACCGTTATGACGCTGTACAGTTACGCCCAACCTGATTTGAGTGCTATATATAAAAATCATTAAACTAGTTAACAATTTGCTAATTCTGCCTGCAATACCTTTAATAAATTAGTGTGTTCAGTACACAAACATTTAGTACATGTAATGTAATGGAGGAGTTACAAAGTGAGTAACTCTCGACTCTCTCAGGTTGAAACATCACAAAATGTGCTTTTCCATTCAAATTCCATTCAAATGCCACTGGACATTTTGTCCTATGATAGTGGTGTATTTTGGGTTTGGGGGTTATGCATATAAAGACCCCTCACGGGGAACAAAGGTGACAAAACAGGTGAAAACAGTCACAGCTCTGGGCAAAGGTAGACCTGTCCTGCCAATGTGTACTACACAATGAGAGTAGAAAGCAACCAGGACAGTAAACTAAGAATGGATGTTTTTTCCCCCGGAAGGCCTTGTAGGCCCTGACGATGTACCACTGCCCTAGGACAACCAGAGTAAACCCGTGCCTACCGTAGTCCTCCTGGCCCATGTTCACAATCACCCCTCCGCCAATATCAATCTGTCTCTGGGAACTTTTGTCCTCCAGTTTCTTCAGGATGTCTTCTTGAGTGCTGTGGCCACCTGCCTGGTTTTGCTTGCTACCAATGAAGTGAGCATAAAGCTCCGTCTGCGTGATGAGGAAGTTCAGCTTTCTCTGCTGTCTCTTCGCCTGCAGACACACATCATCAAGGTGAGAATAGTAGTGCTTTTTGTACGCAGACTGTGATACATTACATACTCAAGAGATTCATCAGATAGACGATCTGTATGTGTTGTCATTCATCCAGATCATGCTTGACTTCTTAGAGATTAAAGACATTAGTTAGTCAATCGGAACTGAAGAAGTCTTGGATTACAAGTGAAATGTCTTCAATCTTCAAAAAGTCATTTAGTTGCCTCACAACTGCACTTAGTAAATATAACCATAAGATACACACCACTTGCAATGACTGAAAGCAGAGAAACCAATACCCAACATCAGTACATCCAGTGAAGTAATGCAGTGATTTTTGGCACAGAAGCCCAGTGCTGTGCAATGCGTAGAGTACCTCTTTCATCTCCTCGTCCAGCCTGCGCTGTTCGAGGGCTTCTTTCTCTGCGCGCTTACGGTGCTCCTTCTCAACCTTCTCGTATTTCTTCCAGTACAGCAACATTTCCTTGGTGAGCCGACGTGCGCGTGGCAAGGTCTCTTTGCAGTTCTTCTGGGCCTGGATGGCTGCCCTGCGCACCTCACGCATGCACTGGTGTGCCAGCTGAAGTAGAAGAAACAACAGAATACACAATCAGAATCAGGTGCCGGCTCGGAACAGGATCCACTTGAGGTAAACGTGATAAACTCGATAAACTCGTAATAAACGTGGCAGAACGATGGCCCAAACCACACTGGCTCGGAACATGATTCACTTGAGATAAACGTGATAAACTCGATAAACTTGTAATAAACATGATAAAACGATGGCCCAAACCACAGTGGCTCGGAACGTGATGAACTTGAGATAAACGTGATGAACTGTAAAAATGTAGAACAATGGCCCAAACAACACTGGAAATTTACACTGCCTGGTAACATTGCTCAGGAAGTTTCCTAGTGTATGATTCTGTAATTATATTGACATCACATAAGAAATATTAGCAACTAAAACAATCCATTAAAAAGTGCACTAATAGCCCTGAACCATTTGTTTTGAGTTTGTTTGTACTTATCCAAAATATTCACTGCAAATGTGCTACAAATAAAAATTTGATGTGATGTTTTCCAACATTACCATATATTTCATTTTAGCATATTAACATATTTCAACATATATCTGATCAGTTTAACGTAATGCATTTGAACTGAAATCACATTTAATCTCTACAATGGCAGATATTAATATAAAAATCTGATTATGAATTTGATAATATATACCTAGTGTGTACTTCTTTACCACTATATTACAATTTTGTATTTTTCTCCATTTTTAAAATGTATGGCCTCTTTTTTTTTTTACTTCTTTTTATACAAAAATACAGCACCGCCATATTTTGTATTCATTACCACTGAATAATATTGTCACAAACAATGTAACAATGTTTAAACCCAAACAAAAAAATACAACAAAACACTATTACCTTTTTGGCATTAGATAAAACGAAGTTCTTTGCTGATGCCTTCTGTTTAAATGCCTAGAACAAAAGATACCAAAGGTCAGTTTCACATTTTTGGCTACTCAGTCAAATTATTTGTGTTACCATCTTTCTTTTTTACCTTTGGATTCTCTTTTTTCGCAATGGTCAGCCAGACTTTTCGTCTCCTTGCGTTTAGCTGCTCAATGGTTAAGTGTTTTTTCTTGGACATGGGAAGAGGAATATCGTGAGTAAACTTGGCAAAGATTTTGGTGACATATGGCCGACCCTCTGCACACATGTCGTCACCTCTTTTCTTCTTCTTCTTAATCTTCTTCAGTTTCGCTGTAAGGAAATACATACAGACTGTTAGGCCTCAAACCTCCCTTCAAAACGCACTGTAAAAAGCGCAGTATACTGTAGTACCAACCTGAAAAGTTAAGCCAACATGCTGCATGGACCTTTTTATGTTGGTTTAACTTGCACTATTTTCTACAAATCATAAACAATGCCATGTATGTTCATGATACTTGACAAATAGTCCACATTAAACCAACCTAAGTTGTTTTTATGCTTCAATTTTTGACGTATAAAATTTGGCTTTAACTGTTAATGGTACATTAGCCCATTAGCCCATTGTCTTACATTTCTTCTCCTCTTTGAGCTTCTTCTTCTTTGGCCCGTAGAGTTGCCGCTGTTGTTCGTAGAAGAGGTCATGGGAGGAGAGGAGGCCTGTACTGTAATACTGATAGTGCTGCAGCTGTCAAGACACAAAGAGGAAAAATGCACTGCCCTTTACTTAAAATATGTTTTTTTTGTGACAAATTTTTTATTTAAAGTTTTGGAGGGTAAACAAAGGAGGAAAAAAAAGAACAAACAAACTCGGACTTTCACCACACTCCCAAAAAGATAATAGGCATACATGAATAAAAAGAAAAATAAACGCAAAAATGGTTAAATAAAAAATTACAGGGTTAAGTTACTGGTCTTTTCCTGAAGAATATTGATGGAAAATGGCAAGTGTTCTTGTGTTTCTCACCTCACGGTCTGTGTGAAATTTGCTCTGGTGGAGCTTGGTGAGTCTGTGGAGCCGCAACATGTCCTGTAGCTGCTCCTCATGGGACAAAGACAGATCTGAGTCACTCAAGTCAGACTCTGAGTCGGTACCATCACCTAACAGAATGCCCTGAGGAGGGAGACAACACACATCAGTTTAAACACTGGACTGAAAAATAACATACATTGGAGTGTACACTTCCAGGTTACAGAGAAGAAACTGAGAGAACACACACCTTCAACCACTTTCTACTCTTCTTCAATTTGGAGAAATTGTACAAACTTGCTTTGTTTTGCTCTGTAAAGAAGGATGAAATGATGACAATGAAATGTAGAATCAAAATTATTTTTAAAAAAACAACATCTAAGCACATCTACTGTCTGAAAAATAACTTGGCTCACCTAAGAGCAGAGCACCATTCAGGGGGCTGCATTCTGTCAGCCTGGTCCTTCTCCCATACTCAGTGGCGTCAGCATGCTTCTCCTTAACCCCCTGCAGAGGGGCGTGTGGGTCTGAGGCCAAGAGGGAGGGTCCCTCAGCCAAAGAGTCATCACTGTCATCACTAAAGCAGAACAGGAAACCAAACTTAGAATGCCAAACAAACATTAGCTGGTATGAATAACAGCAATCGCTATCAATACATCTTCCACAACAGTCATCAGAAAAATAATTTACCTGGAAATGTCTCCATTGAAAGTACTGGCAGTTTGTCGCAAAAAGGAGTCCAATCTCAATGACCTCTCGAGGCGCTGCAGGTGCACTGGCTTAGCCAGCCTTGAGCAGTCTGTGGCGTCCGTCTCATCTTGCTGACAGGCCATAGAGATGAACAATGACCCATATAGGGCAGAGATACTTGCTGCAATGGTTAGAATAGCATTACACATACTATTTATGTTATCTCTTAAAAAATAGCAGTTAATCAATTCTTAACTTACCTCAACCTTTCGAAAACATTAATCATGTAAGACAAATGTGAGAAATTCAGCAACCAGTTTACTGTTGCAAAATAACAGAGTGGAATTCACCTCCGGTGCTCGTGCCCAAATAACGGCAATAAATACATGCAAAACCTCTAGGCCAATAGAAGAGCTTCTATCCCCAGGCAGTCAGACTACTGAACAACCTATAGTCAAATGTAAGAAACCTGTAATATAATGTAACAACACAGAATGCAATCTAGCACAATATATAACAATATCCCAATCACAACCACTAGCCAATAGAGCTCTGTACAAGCCATGCCCTGCCCAGAGTGCCAGAGTGTTGATGTCACTGTTGTGTCTTTGCACACTGTGTGACATGTATGTACATATGCATCCTAGTGTGTGTGGATGTATGTATGTGTGAGCGGGCAAGTGTATGTGAGTACTACTGTGTGTAGATCTCAGTGTGTGTGCACTATACTGTATCGGTCTTGTCTGTACTGTGTTGCATGCATCACCAATTCTTCCTGATAAGGGCTCATTTCCACCAAACACTGTGCGTGTACAGTGCATGCCCGTTTTCTGTCCGTATTCGTTTAGAATGCACATTAACAGATTAGACCATTTCCACTGCACGCGTGATCTGAGCGCAAATCAGGCCTTAGTATGTGCTGTGCATGGCTGAAACGACAATAAAAAAAACTACTACTAGAATGTTTATGTAATTGTTTAAGTTACTACAGTGGTGAATTTATTTCTTGTAAGTCCGTTTTGTAAGTCGCTTTGGATAAAAGTTTCTGCTAAGTGTAATGTAATGTAATGTAAAAAGGGGTGCTATTCATAATACTGGGATTATTCCTCAGATTATAATCATACTAAGGTATATAATTATGGTATATTTTGCTCCTTATAGGGGGCAGGCAGCCCCCAAACTGTTTCTAATTCAAGGAGTGTGTGCTGCACAATAAGGCTTTTGTTCACGGCTGTACGTTGCATTCACTTGATATATTACAAAGGCAAACCTTTGTCTTACTTACACTACTCTATATTATGTCCTAAGTAATAGAAAGAAAGGCTAGAACGTTTGGAACCATTTATTATTAATTATAGCATCCCCCTGTTAATGTTGGGCCCTCAGAATAGCCCCAGCTTTGAATGCCATGCTTGCCTTAGAACATAAGCTAAAATTAAAGGTTGCGACCAGATGATTTACTTTTGATCCATGTCCTGCCATGATGCATGACAGACTGCAGTACACCAAGATAGAGCAACCAGGTTTCTTAAAAGGTGGGGACAAATAACAGGTGACCAAATGCTCAGTATGAAAAGTGCAAGTTCCTTTATTTTCCAAGTCTTTCTACAATTATTAATAATTGGGGAAAACTGGCATCTCAGATGTGTTGAGCTAAATGTTCACAGTTATCAAAATGTAGTCCTAACAGGTCCATGTCTTACTCAGAAAGAAAGAAAGAAAGAAAGAAAGAAAGAAAGAAAGAAAGAAAGAAAGAAAGAAAGAAAGATGAGTAGCTAATTATTGTTGGTGATATTTCCCTTTGTTTTCACATATCTGAGATCTGTAATTTTTGACTGTATCAGTGTTTCTGGAGCTCCCGTCGATTGATTTAGTGTTCTGTTTATGTACTTCCGGGCAAAAAGACAGGACTGGTCCTAGCCTTGGGTGCTAGGGAAAAGCAATTGGTGCCAATAAGGCCACCCATGCTTTAAATGTTGCTCCAACATAACGATTGGCTTATTTTAGGAATGGAGTTCTGTCCAATTCTAAACTACCTTTCGGAAATAACTGACTGCATCTAGCAGCCAGCAAACCAGAAAGGTTGGTCTGACTGCGTGATTAATAAACCTTGTAGCATTAGCACACTGCGTTACACAAGGTTATGTTTTAGGTTGACCAAACCCGGTGGCAACATGTTATTAGGTATTGGATCTACTACGACCTCAAGGCTCAATGTAATGTACACACCACCCTGGTTCACTTGCTTCAGCTTGCTAATACACCCACAACGGATGGTGAAGCATACTTTCGTTAGCTAGCTAGCTCATAGCTGCTAACATTAGCCCGCTAGCCTATGTCCTAACGTCAACACAGCAACATCCCCACAGTGCTCGTGCACCTTGACATCACTGTCAAGCTCAAGTCATTTTTAAGATAGAGTGGAACCTAACTTCTGGACACACTACTTTCGAGACATTGCTAGATTTTGCTCTGAAGACATTTCGATTTAGCAGGATTGACAAACCAAAGTTGTCAAGCTAACGTTGTGGGTTAACAGGTATTGTGTGCAGGCCGTGCGACAAATTGCAGATTCCATATTTCCAAAATTTCAACCTCGGAATTTTAATAGTCCAGATGGGGTGTGTCTCTTTAAGGGTGGCATAAGGACAAGGCACTGCTACTGTGTCATACATCATTAAACTGGTTTAGAAAACTAGACTCGCTTATTTTGTAATGCTACAACGGATCAAGCCCTCAATCGCTTTACTCCTCGAGCCTGATTACCGTGAGTTGAGCAACTGGGCTCTACGACCCTTACATGGAGCCAACACTTTTCTCCCTCTCGGCCATGTTTCCCCCACTGCACCTCCATGTTTTCTCATAAACACTTGCTCACCTTGGGCCCCGTGTCCCCGTTTTCGCTCGGTCTCTGCCGCTGCCAACTCTGCGCTCTCTGCCTCCAAAATGGCGGTTGTGGGTACAGAGTGATTCTGAGAGCACAGGGTCGGCAGTAGGAGAGAGGCGGCCACTTTCAGTACTGGGAGAGCAGGGACACGGCGCCATGGCGAGGACAGAGAAACGAACAGGCATATCGAACGATAGTCGAGAGTTGTCTTTTCATCTAAGTTTTCGACAAGGTTTTACAGTATTTCTCAGATAACAACACTGTTAAAGAATCTCTGGTTTTGTGTATATTTACAGTGGTCATGCACTGTTCTCAGTAATAATAAAATTATCAATATTGTTCAACATGCCAGACATCCACAGGTACAGTCTGAAACCTTCCGAAGATATCCGAGTGGAGAATGACGGAACTGTAGGAAAGTGAGAAATAATGAAATATCGCGAGCGCATGTGTATTGCCCTTCTCAGAGCCGTACACCGCTCTGGCCCCTCTCTGTGGTGCACCCCCCCCAAAGGTAGTTATAATCACAGGCCTGGACTCACGACCATCTAGAGTAAATAGTATGTGTAATAGTGACATTTACATTATAATATTTAAAAAAAAGAAAAATGATGGACCTTCCCCAGTCCACAGAAAAATTTTCTGGCCCGAAACTGGCCCATGGTATGAAAAAGGTTGGAGACCTCTCTTCCAGAGTGTTCTACATTAGTTTCTCAATACATCACGCGTCAAAAAAAGTAGACAAATGTGATCTTTAATGAACATTAGCGAAAGGTATAAACAGAAAAGCAGTCTCTGTGTGTAATTGATATAGATACATGTTATTATACTCATTAACCATTGTCTTCATCTGATGCCTATGTGAAGGGTATGATAGTTACAAGAGTATACTGACACAAATAACTGTGTAACCACATAAAAGTGAATAAATCATTTAACCAAGGATAGTGGTGGTGGTAAAACAAGACATTAAAATTAGACACGGGTTCCAAAAGAACTTTAGATATAAGTAAACTGCAGCTAAATCACAAAGCAGCACTTCAAAGCATTCTACTAAGTAAGCAAATAATGAGTTGTAAGATGCAAGATCTCTACATATTTCAGATCTAAACAGCATGTGTATACTCATAACCAGGTTGACCTCTCCTCTTCAAACTTCTCAGGATCAATAAAAGGCTTATCAATGGACTTAATCATGCGCTCACCACAGTACACACATTCACATGCAATTATATCATCAATATCAGATTTGATCTGTTCACGGCTTACATGGTTTATTCCCAAACTGACTGCATCATCTTCCTTTGGCCGATGGCGGGACTTGGTTGTCAGACTAACGCCTGCAAGCTTCTTTTGCAGCTCCTCCAGCTTGGTCTGCTCGTGTGTGTAGAGGTGTGTGCTGACCTCCTGTAGGAGGCAGTCGTAGTGGAACATATGGCCACACAGGAAAAGATAGAAAGGGCGGTTAAGCAGAGGAAAGTCACAAGTGGCACATTTCTCCTGGGACTCGACGACGCCATATTTGTTCCTCATTTCCAGAATGTCCTCTCGGATACGTTTGGCGCTCTCTGTAGCCTCTTCCATCTCATGTTTCAGCTCTTCAATGTGCTGGTTGTACTCCTCCAAGGAGCTGCATATTGCCTCTTTGAAGTGGTCGATGGTAACAAAGTCAGGGAAGAATGGCAAGATGTCCTCAATCTTCAAAAGGTTACAGCTGGACAAGCAGTTCATGGCCTTCTTCACGTCCTTCTCTTCCTGCACAACATGCCGAGCGATTTTCAGCCACAGTTTCTTTCTCAGCTCCTCGTCGTCTTCTGGAAGGTCTGCACAGGACTTGGCCAGGTCTACATCCACCTGTGTTTACAAAGTCAGAACAGTCACAAACCGTTTTACTAAGCATTTGTAAATATTTGTAGTGTAAATGCTAGTAATAAGAATATACTCATTTACAAAAAAGTGAAATTAATTTCCATACCTGCAATGCTAAATCCACAGCCTCTTCGTACAGCTCCATAATCTTATAGACGAGGACACATGCTTGTAGATATCCATGCTCTGCACACAATCGTAGTGCATATTTTAAGTCATAGTTAATCTCTGAGACTTGTGTGCCAGCCTGTTCGAGGTACCACAGGAGAGAGTCTGGCTTATATTTTGCATACAGTGACAGTAAATAATTGTGAATGGCCTCTTCCTTCACTTCAAGGTGATACACACAGAATTCCATGTATCGAATGGTCTCGTTTATCTGCTGTGTGCTTCCCATCTGACTGTAGTTCACTAGAGCTGGAATAAGCTTTTTGGGATCGAGCCTGTTTCCCATTTGGATCCAAGCATCCACCACCTTCTTGGGAATGTGCTGCATTAGGACAGGAGAGAATTTGTAGAACAGCTTTTCATCACAATGTTTGGAAAGGACTTCCAAAGCTGCACTGTAATCGTCGTGTTGACAGTGATGTGAAATGACTCTCTCGTAGTCTTGCATGATGACAGAAAAGTACACCATGTCGTCCACATTGCCATGGCTTGCTAAAAGGTCGTAGATAGTGTCTCGGTTGTTGTAGAAACACTCTTTGTGTTTGCTACTGCCAAGAAAGCGTCTGAACTCATCACGAGTGAGCTGGAGGAGACTATTCTTGCTGTTATCGGATTCAAGAAGGCCAAGTCGATTGAGGTACAGCTCCGTCAGCCAGGTAGCCAGCAAGGTAATCTGAGTCTTCTCATTTGGCTTGAGATTGTTCAGCTTTTTCAACAGGAACTCCTTTAGTGCTTCTTCTTGCTTTGCTTCAATGAACTTCAGTGCAATTTCTTCAAAGTAATTCTGGGTCAGGGCATAACATTTAGCACTCTCCAGATAACGTTTGTTCTGAAAGCAGTGCTCAGCCTCTCTGGCAAGTACCATGTCCGTGCATTCTGGGCGATCCCGACAGTATTCTTTGGCCAAATCAAACTTGTTCATGTTCATGTACATCTGCCAGACATCTCTTGCTTCCCTCTGAATGTGGTAACGAAAGACTGCCTTCTCTGTGTAAATCCACACCAGCCCCCCTGCAGGGTCTTTGATCATTTTCTTCAAGGTGCCGAATTTCTCGGGGAACACATCCTCGTGGACCACCTGCCCATTTAGGGTACAAATGGCTTTCACCCTGTCTGGCAGGAGAAGCAGGAAGTGAAACTGGGTGAGCACAATGGATATGGGCTTGTTGAAGTTGAGGTCAATGTCTGGTGTGTACTCCCACACTTGGACATCACTAAGGAGTGAGTCTGGTCTGACATAGTCCAGCTGGCCATACAACACTCCATTACCCATCATCCATGCAAAGGCTTTGGGACATGTTCTCAGTTTGGAAGTGTAGAAGGTGATTTCGCTGTAGCCCATGTTGACAGGAAACTCCTGGAAACTGGGAAGAAGCTCCTGGTTTTGAGAAAAGATGGAACTGAAGCCCTGCTGCTCAGATCCCTCCGCTACCTTTCCCACAAACTGAAAGAGGCGCTTACGAGTGGTGGCGATAATGAAGTACTTGGACTCAATGCCGCGTTCAACCTCTAGACAGCAGACCGGCGCTGGCTTGCCATCCTCCTCAAGAGAGTGGACCTGTCTGAAGTACTGATCGGGGTTGGTGTTGAACAAGCTACCCTCGGAGGCAGAAATTTCAGCTTCAAAGATAATGCCTTGACTGGTGCCCACGAGGATGGGCCCTGTTGTCACCTCAGTCCCCAGCACCTTGTTCCAGCCCACACTCTCAATTAGATGACCCCTCCACCTTGAGAGGCTTCGGATCTTCTGAGTGTTTCTATTCAAATAAACACATTCGCTCGAAGTAAGACAAATCACCAGGTGAGAACCTACAAAAAAAGAAAAGCACAGTGTTTTATTCTTGCATGCTGTAAACAAACTGTTAGGGTTACAAACTGAATAATTGTCAAGGTATATGTCAATAATATACAGTATAGCGCATTCAAAGATATATTTGCACTCGGTTTAATGTTTATGGCACTCTGATCCAGGTGCAGGAGATCACTGGGATTGGTTAATATAATTCAATTTCGAGAGTTAACGAGTCCTTAAGGTATCTTAACATTCATGAAGTGAAATTACACAGCTCATTAAAGCACTGTATTTTTAGTTGGAGTCTCATCAGTGATACTATATGTTAAACAGTGTGGCTATGCCTTTACATCCTGCACAATATTTATTAGTCAGCATAAATAAAAAAAAACACTAATTAAATTATCAGCAATGATCATGTAAAACTCAGAATACTCATGTTGGAGGTCAATCAAATTTTTAACATGACAAACAAAAACTTTTAAAGGCATTACAGCAGCTACTATATAGAACAGTAATCTTTACATTATGTCAACCATGTCAGTGTCATTAATTACTTAAATTGCTTGTTTTCAACAGTCATCACAAGGTGCACATTAGTAAAGTGTCATTTCATCAGAGTTAAGTCATCACATATTCATCAATGATAATGTAGAAATTCATCAAACCAGAACCTGTGGCACAGCCATTTCGAAAATCATGTTGTGCCATCTACCATAGATTAGAGGTAGTGCAGTATTGCAGGTATCATTTTAAGGTAAGATAAAATAAAATAAACTAAGTCATGTATAACAAAAACAGGTGTAAGCAGTACCTGTTGGATCGAGGAACAGTTTGTGTACTTTGCTGTCATCTTTACGGCCCAGCTCAACTTGGTTCGGCTGATCTGGTTTTCCTAGGTCAATTCTTCAAAAACAAAAAATATTTAAGAATTTTCTCCACTTAAAGGACACAAGGAGAATAAGACATCTCTTAAATGAATTAAAGAAACACACCGTACAAAGAAATGCATGGCGTACAAACAATGCATACAATAGAAGGTAATAAGATTACTGGTGAATACATGTCATATTAAGAAAAAATAATAATTTTGGCTTGTATGAATGCTTGTCTGGCAGATTTTTCTTCATTTACCAGGGACTTTGGTGGGTGAGTCAAAAGTTTATTTTCAAATTTTGGCCAAAACCAAGTGAAAGGGAAATGATTTTGACATTTCAAGTTCAAGTTGATGTATTTGTCATATACATAATCATAGCAGTGTACAGTTTGCAGTGACTGTGTAGTTAAAGGTAACTAATCCGAAGTAAAAACAAATACTAATACCATTTCTACACATGGCAAACACACACCACAGAACATAAACAGCATTTTGGAGTTGTTGTGTTTTTGGCACTTTTTGGGATAGGTTACTGTAACCTTTGACAGTACGCTGCATACAGGTTATTGTATCAGCTGATTTCCCATAATGTCAGCACACTTTTTAAACTGAATGTATGCAGCTTGTCTACGGGCTACTTAATCCAAAACAATACGATTAGGTCAAATCAATCAAACATATCCCATCATATTTAATGGGTATAATGGGTAATGTATATGTGTTACCTGAGAATGGTGTCCTTTCCCAAACTCATGCAAAGCTGATTGTTGCATACTGCAAAATGGTTTATCTTTTCCGGAGGAGAAAAATCAATCCGTTGTTTGTTGAATATAGGTTTTTCTTCCTCCAACCTTACATTTACAAATCCTAAGTAGAAAAAAAAAACATATAATGAGGGCAGGGCAACACAACCTTTAAATCACTTCATGCAGAAAATGTAGACGATTGTGTTGAGCTAACATTTACCCGAATGAGTTATTCCAATGTTGGTTGTAGCCAGGCGGTTGTGCGGATGAGCAGGAAGACGTGTATTCTGAGAGTCTTCATATTCATCAAGAATGGAGGCCATGTCAGCGTGTCCTAGAAATATAAACAAAACAACAAATTCATTTGTCAAGACGAAGCAGAAACTGTTCAAACAGCAAGAGAAGATGACTTGCTAAATAAACGGCTAGCCAACCTTGTAGGCTCCTTGTCTGCGAGACGTGTTACAAAGAGTTACACCAAACCTCAGTGACAAACTTCTCCTTACTGTACAGCTACAGTACAGGGTATGTTAACATGCTTTCCCCCCGCTATTCTATTAAATGTTCATTGCTGAAACGTCTCTTGCCTGACCAAGTAGGAAGAGCAGGCTTGTCAGGTGATCAATATATCATGTGACTCAACCCCACCAAAGCATGTTCTCTAGGACAGCCGCTGGGGGCGTTCGGATTTTGAGCTGTCACAAGCAGCTACATTTAAATAAATAGATATAGTCGTGTATTAAAATAATCTATTACACACTAAGTTGAAACATTTCAAGACTTTGCTTTAACGTTCATGATTACGGCTAATAAAAAAAACAAAATTCAGTGACCTATCTCAGAGAAATGACTAATACAAAATTATTATTTTGCACAAATATAAAAAAATATGATCTATTATCTATATATATAATTATTATCGCATCAAATTTGCCATGTAGGACCACTACGCCAACCTCTTGAAGCACATTATTCATAAACTTTGTCCCATAGGCAGGTGCTATAATTCCATTCTATAAGAACTACAAAATGATAAAGTAGAAACACAATTCCCTTAACAGGAGTCTTCAGAGCTCCAATCAGAGGAGTCTACTTATTTTTTGTGTGTGTATTTGGTACTGGTCATAAACTTACCTGTACGGGAGTCTTTCTGCATAAAAATGGAGAGCATGATGTCATTGCTTAGGGTCATCGGGCAAGCAACGCTGTGCAGGCCTCTAATGGAGCCTCTCTGCTGCTGAAGGTGGGAGATGTGATCTATGTGAAGCTGTGGCCTGGGGCATGGGTGTATGATGACCAGTGCTACCACCACATCACCCTCTCTGGACACCTGCTCTTCCCCATGTGAGGAAATCAGCAGCTGTATAGCTAACGGTGGATGTGCAGCGATGTTCGCAGTCAGAACCAGACAGAATGATTCTCATTTCTCTCCTTGTCTCTCGATGGCCACTGGGTCAATCGGGCTGTTCTAGTATGACATAAAGTTAATGTTAATTCTCCTTGACTGCTATATACCTAATGTGGTGGTTACTGATAATGTCATTTTAGCCTACCATGAGGATTCAGTAGATTGTCCTAGTTAAACATCAGAGATGTTTTATTTAAGGAGTTATAATGTATATATGTTTATATAATGCCTGTTCTGTCAGAGAGTAGAGAGACAGCATTTTGATTTTTCTGTAAGTCCTGCACATACTGAGAAATTGACAACAAAAGAACCTTGAACCTTGAACCTGTAAAAACGGGGAGTGCTTTTAGTGTTTTAGCACCCTCTGCTGTTCAATATTAGTCTTGCAACACACTGATACACACGAAAATAAGTAAATTCTCTGACTGTAAATCTTTGGCTTCTCACTCTTCTTTCAGCAGATTATCCTAGTTAGATGTCAGATATGTTTTATTTGTTTTATTTATTTGTAGATTGTTTCAAGCATATTGTTTCACACAAGTCTGAATAAAATCACATTCGGTCAAACCCCTACTCAAAGCCATGCAAACCGAAATGCCCCTGTTAGGCAGAAACCCCATTGGGACGATGTCTTTTACATGAGCAGTGCAGTAAAAACAAGGGGAGAGCAAAGTGTTTGCAGTGCTGTAGCACCCCCTGCTGTTCATTACTAGTCCTGCTTTTCCCATGTGAGGGGTCAGTCCTGGGAGAGTCACATAAGAAACCAATCAGATACACTGCACCTGCACAGACAAGAAGGTCTGACTGACACACATTTGGGTTACTAGGCCATCTCTCTTCCCTGGAGCAATTGAATGATGGCGTTTAAATGTGATATAATTTATGTTCAGTTATGTTTTTACATGTGTGTGTCCACTCATTTATAGGACACATTTCCTACACAGAGGCAATGCAAGGCATGTTCAAGAATGACTAGACAGAGAAATCATATTACATTAAGCTGACGTGCTTATCCAGAGCAACTTAGGTACACAGTCAATCCCTGGAGCAATGTGGGGGTAGATGCCTTGAACGGCACTTCAGCGATGGATGAGGGTGCAGGAGAGCACTAGTTATTCACTGCCCCACCCACAGTCTTCCTACTGGAACAGGATTCGAACCTGCGACCCTCCAATGGCAGGACCAACTCCCTAATCATTAGGCCACAGCTGCCACCTACAGTTGTAGTGGGTTTGCACTGATACTTCAAGTCAAGTCTTTATTTTTATCACAAATTTAAACAAAATGACAGAGTTGCCCAAAGTGTTTCACAACACAAACATGAAAAATAAGACAGGAACACCATAAAACAAAGACAATAAACAGGTACACAATGGCTAGGCAATTAAATAAAGATGAGACAGTTGCTCTGGGGGCAACTGTGGCCTAGTGGTTAGGGAATTGGTCTTGCGATAGGAAGGTTGCCGGTTCAAATCTCACCCTACCCATGGTTGAGATGCCCTTGAGCAAGGCATCTAACCCCACACTGCTCCAGGGACTGTAACTGAAACCCTGTAAATCTGTAACTGTAAGTCGCTCTGGATAAGAGCGTCAGCTAAGTGTAATGTAAATAAATACATACAAGAGCGGGCTTGACAGCATCAGATAAAAGTCTCAGAACAAGCCAAAAACAGAGAGAAAAAATATGTCTTCAAATTGGATTTAAATAATGTTTAACTTTAGATGACAAATTCAGTGGGGGAGTGCCAGACAACGCACCTACACAGACTTCAGTGAATTTCTAACCAACCAGTGCACAGTGCATCACCAAGGAGGCGTAATCTAGCTCCTTTCAATTGTGTGGAAGCAACTGCAGGGGTCTGTAGGATTTGTCTGTAAGCATCTTGCTTCCGCGAGTGTTTGGGTCATATGACATGGTCGCATTTTGGTGACACCCTCACACCTTTCGGGAAAGTCTGACAATTTCTAATCATCATGCAACACGTTCAGCCCAGAATGCATCACTGACTGCAAATGTTTTTATAAAGTCGAACGGTTCTAGTATGACCATGTCACAACCTTAAGGTGTTGTGGATGCAATATGACCATGTCACATGACCTTAAGGTGTCATGGGAGCAATAGGTTCATTCGATTATAAAAACATTTGCAGCCATTTGCAGTCAGAGATGCATTCTGGGCTGAAAATGTTGAAAATGTTTGTTTTTGTGTTTTGGCTGACTTCCTGGTGTTGTCACCACCTGCTCTGCTCTCTGTAGCGATAGCATTTACCCCTCTGGCAGTTACATAGACTCATGTAAGTCATCATAAGACATTATTAATGTTTTACGGCCATATATGACAGGGTTTAAAATTGTCTCACTACTGGTTTTATTTGCTTTAGTTACTTTTTTAATTCTCTGAAATATGAATGCCCCACACCAAGTCATCCTTCTGTTGATTACATCACATCACGCACCTTTTTAAATTAGCATATGAGCTCTAAGCCATAGGAGCTGTTTTTATGCTCCTGATATTGTTTTTTTTTTAATGTTGATTCCTTTATGTATTTGTTTTTTTTTTTTTTTTTTTTTTTTCTTAAGGTGACCTTGAGTGCTTTGAAAGGCGCCGTGTAACAAATAAAATGTATTATTATTATTATTATTATAAACAACAATCACACAAATCAGCCATGGCATGTCTCTACAACAAGCAACAAAGTATTTACTCCTGTTTCTTTAACATGCTTGATAAATCTGTTTTATTTAAATACTGTCATTAAACATTTCTAAAAATAATTTAAGTGGTCATCTTTCCCCTTTTACAGTGTAAAAAAATCATTGCATGTAGAAACTTCAATGTCTTGGATGTATTTCATGTGCATCTATTTGTGAACAAAACTAACTATTCATATATAGTGGAACACCAGTTAAGACAGAGCATTATATACAAGTACTGCCCAAATGACCTTCAATTTCACTGATCCTATTTATTTCATATACATTGGTGAAAACAGCCTACAAGTAAAGACCATACAAATTTTATAAATGTAATGTTTTAAAATAACATTGTGTATTAATCACTTTGACATTCATCCTCACTTTAATAATAAATAACCCAGATGAACCGTGGCAATTACTCTGAAGTGCAAGACTTTTTTCTTGTTACTCATCTACCAGCTTTAAGGCATCTGAATAGGAAATGGGATGAATCTGCAAAAAATAAAACCAATGACACAAAAACACATTTTTGATAAGTTAGCACATTCTGCTGCAAAGTAGTCCCTACAAACATGTATTTTCATGTAGTTTGCAGCAATAATTACCTTGCCATCATTTTTGTAACAGTACCTCCTGACAGGCTTTATACACTTGTGTCAAGCAATTCAACCTTGGCATGGAACTCTGCAAGAGTATTGAACACTTTTTTAGAAGCAGCAGAATAGTATTCTTAAAAAAATAAAAAAAAAGCAATAGCATCGATGGCAACATTGCAACCACAATAGCAGTAATGTGTTATGCACATGCTTGCTTGTCTACATTCAGCAGTTACACCACAATGTACGATGTCATGAATACATCTTATGAATGGACATAACCTTTTCGAGACATTAATATGTATACACACCTGAAAAAGGGGTACTACACTGGATATCGTCTCAGGATCTGAGGGGTCCTTTAAAAGAATGCAGAGGTAGTATATGACCCTGTGCTGAGACAATGAGAGAAAGGGCACAGTCATGATCAGAACAGGTGGTTAAGGCACAAGGTGCATAACATTAGGTTAGGCAAGTGTTAATGAAATGCACTCCTAGGTCAGAGTAAAGTCTTTGGTTTATAAATAAGAAATGTATGGTGGTTAGTAATTATAAAAAAAGCCCTGCGGGTCACCAGAGATTAAGGGCCCATGTTAAAATTAAATAGTGAAAATATTCCTATTTTAAGACTTACTTTACAGCCCCCAAATTCTGTTTATGTTTTGATTTTGTGTTTTGCCCCTTACTTCTTAAGGGAGGGAAATGCTTTACAGTGTTTTAAATTTGACTGCAATTTGATCAGTTTTGGCCATAATCCCACATAAAGCACCTTCAACTATGAAAAGCCTCATGCTCATACACTTACCATGTAAACTGCCTCGTTGATGACAATGTCCTTTATTTGGCTCATTTCCAGAAAAGATGTGCATTCTCTCCCTGAGGCGAAGGATGAGGACAACTGAACCCCCAGAGACCTGATGATCAGCAATGATTCATGGTCTACCTTCACAAAGTGAATGTGGATCACCATGCCGACCAGTGTCACAATTATGGCACTGGAAAGGACGAGAGTGTTCTGGAATGAGAACAACATTAGACCATTACAAAAGTGGATAATTACCTGAAAGCATGCAGAAACAACTTGAATTTGTGTGACCCAGGTATTAGGCTACATTATTTTTCAATATAACTCATGCATAATAAGTCCCTTTATTATAATTCATTTTGTATGATATATTACATGTTCATACTGCACAGACACATCCAAGATGCGATGTTATCCATGCATGAGACAAAACCTTGGTGCAACAAGCGTTTAAGTGTGTAGGCTACCATTTAGTGCACCTTTTAAGAAGTACTGTTTTAAACTGTTTCCCAAAATGTTTTATGTCTAATGTACATTCAATGAACATGCCTTCATTTCTTGCACTCAGACTTGTAGTTTGTTACTAGAATGGGGCAGCCTGTTATAATGCTAGGTCTTTTGTTTCCCAGCGCCTTCAGAAATAGGATCCACAATTCCCTTCCTATTTAACATAAAACATGCATAAATTACTGAAATAACCGATTGATTTGGTACTTTATATCATATGTTAGGAAAAAGTAGAACGTGAAATAAACATTTAATTTGGCTGATAGAGTTGTTACCATGGGTTACCATTCATAAGCGCACTGATATGGAATAGCAATGCTACTTTTCTCTGTTTTCCTAGTGGTCCCTAGCGCTTGAGCTACAAGTGTGAGATGAAGCTGAAGTGAATCACCTTCAACATACGCAGATAATGGCACAAATGGTGTACATCAAGATGTTGTTAAGCAAAGAAGGTTTCGGAAAATCGTCCGTAAACTGTAAGATACTCCTCTTTGATCAGTACTTTTTGGGCTGCAGAGAGTGACATCATTTGTGCGTGGGCTCCGTCCACAACGCGTTAATAGCTACTGCACTGTATAACCAATATTTAAATGATTAGCAAAAAGAACTCATTGTCCATAAGCATTCTTACCTCAGTTAAAAAGAACACGGTGTATGCACACAGCCATACAATGGAGGTGTACAACAAAGTACTGCGGAGAGATAACTTGGGCGTGCTAACAGTGAATTCACGACAGAAGTCTGTATGTGTCTGGCAATCCAAGGTAATTGCTGTCCCATTCACGTCGGTATACTTTACGGCCATTGTCACTGTTGCCCTTCAGAAGGCTCAGACTGAATATTTCCTGACAGCTAATTGTTAAAACGAGCGTTACGCCAGCCCGAAAAAGCCTGAACAGCCGTCAAGAAAGAGACCACAACAAACGAGCTTCCGGTCTCAAAAAATCATAATAAAAGCACCAGTCAAAACGTGAAGCCCAAATAAGAATGCAATGCGCTTCGAATCGCATTAATACATCGAAACAGCTTTGCAATTTGTCGCCTAGTGTTGTTCATATCAGAAGTGTAGTAGCCTAGCAATACAAGATAGTTATACTGAAAACCTGACTAATATTCAGTGCCGTAGCTCCGCACACGCACATTACGCACAGTGCGTAGGGCACCAAGTGCTTGGCTCGTGAAAAAATCATCACAATAAGCTACGTACGAAATATGAGTAAAACATGTGCATTTCAGGATATCTATAAAGACGCATTTTTATTCAAGTAAATGGTTCTCGTCTATTGACTGTATACAGGCTATGTTCTCGTCGGTTTTCAGGTTTATAGGCCAAGGGCGACATCTGTTGGTGTAACTGTAATATGAAAAGAATCAATTCTACAGTTATGTAGATTTTCCCCCTTCGTATTGATATCAAATTATGTACAGAATTTTCATGTTGTCCCATATGACACCTCTATAAATTTAAAATAGAGTTTTGAATTTTGAAATGTACCACTGATTTACACGTAGGCCTACATAAACCTAATTTTTATATGCAATTTTTTATACTGTGGTTTAAAACTGTATTTCAGTAGAAATACCCGGAATATTTTGTCTTTTAATTCTGAATGCAGGGTCAATGCTTAAATATGTGCAAGGAGGACCTCAAGGTCAGGAGGAGGATGAACCATCTACCAGCAGTTCAACAAATTTAGATCAACCATCCACCAGCAGTTCAAGCCCTGGACATCAACCATCCACTAGTGTAGACTCTGCAACAGTTCCGAGCCCTGACCAGCAACAACCATCAACGTCCAGTTCAGGTACAGGTGCAACTCCACACACAACCACCGTGACAATGACGAGTCCTGTCACTGAGAGGCCATCAGCAAGGGACACTGTGGAGACATGTGTGCCCCTTCCATATGATCCTGCTCTGTGGTCAGCTCATCCTGTGGAAATTGTGCGGAGAGGTCCTTTTAAAGTCAGCTCTGATTTTAGTTCAATGTTCAGTCTGCAGTCATTGCACAAGTCTTTGTTCAATAATGGTGGTGGTATTTATTTACTTATTAATTTATTTATTAACATTTTTAAATAATTTATTATTTTAACTTTAATGTTTGGTGTGTTTGTTTCAAAAATAAAGTGAATGAATCACAATAATCGAAGCATCGAACATGCAGTTTTTAGAATGTGTTGGCGGGCGGCATTGATTTTATGAGATGAGAGGGGCTGCCCATGGGCTGGATTTGGCCCGCGGACCATGTCTGGATTTGGGGCATTGTGTGTACGTGTGTCTCTGGGCAAATGTGTGTGATCGTTCCTTGCTGAGCTTGTGTTGTACAGCAGTCAACCAGTTGCACTGATTATCTATTTAGGTGCAGTAGACACACTGGATCTGAAGGGGACTGGTTTGTTTTGGGGCTCAGGACTGGAGCCATGTCTGATTCTCCATCTTGTTGCTACAGTTAATCAATCGATGAAAGAACACAAATAAAGGACAGTCCTTTAGAAAACTGACAGCATTGTGTTACGATGTGTTGCCCAGGTATTGCATTTAGTAATGCAGCACACTTTCATTTACACTCTTCATCCACAAGGGGGCACCAGTTTACATCTGTACCATAGAGTTGAAACTAGTTTTAACTCTATGATCTGTACACCTGTTGCCGAAGCAAAGGTAATGGTGGCAGAGTGAGACAGAGCGAGAGAGTGAACTCGAACAGAGGCCTATGAGTGAAGAGTTGCAAACTTTTGGCGGACACCCGGGTTACCTTGTCTGGAGTATACTGTGGGAGCACATTGTTCCCCTCCTTCCCCGATTGGACTCTGTTGCTGGGCCCTTTTTGGTTTTCGTTTCTTTGTACTTTTGTTTATGTGGGTTTTCCCACATTTCGTGAACGGGGGTGCAGTAGCGGTTCTTGAAGGGGGCGAGTGGGGCAGCCGCCCTGGGCGTCATTTTGCCAAGTACCGAGTCGTTCTGTCTATGCAATATGTCTGAGCAGACAGACACTGGCACCTTTTCTTAAAACAATATGCTTGGTGTTTAGCAACGTTTTTTAAGTAGGTAAAATCTAAATTCATCATAGATTATTAAATAGAATGTCATTGACCAAAAAATGGGGAAAAGTGCTTGGGTACATAGTACAAATGTCTTGACCTGTGAACACAAGTGTCTGATTTCCCATTTATTAATTCTAAAACCCACATTTCTACAATAATTATGTTGTTATGGTCACCTGTGTTAACTCGAGCCTAATACGCACAAAGACAGTAAGGGTGGACTATTGAAGGTATTTAACGAACGCATGAGGGAATAAGAGCTAAGGTTTATTTAATCCCTGGGAAATACAAAATAGCACAGGGGTGAGAAATATCAAGTGCATATGAAATTGTGTAAACGTGACACAACACATAAACATCTGCTACTAACAAAAATGTGCTACCCCCACACACTGTAAGTGTAAAATATGAACGTCTCTGCCATTCTTTACTTTAATTTCTAAATGGCCAGAATTGGCAGACCTGATACTTGTTACATTTTTTAACTTACTGCACACCAGGTTGGTTCATTCAACTTTGGATTTTAAGATAGCTTACATAAAAAATGAGACAAATTACAGTTAATTGCAACTTTAATGAAGCAGTTTCGAGATGATCACGTCATCAAAACCTTTACATAACCGTACAAACAAATCCTGCTTAAAAAATAGTAAAGACTTAAACAGTAGGCTATATATTAAGCTTACGAAGCCTTAAAACGTGCTCCTGTAGCTATTAGACCTGTTGGTTTGCATAGAGCTTTTAATTAAACAACATACAATTACACCATTTATAGGCAACATAACTATTAGTCCGGCATCAATGATGTCTACGTGAATGATCTATAAGTTAAGTGTGGTTCTCTTCCGGTTGACAATGCTGGAAGAAGCAGTGTATAGTATTTAAGTTAACTATGTAGTGTATGTAGTGTATAAATTATGTGACGTACTGTAAGTTCCAGACCAGTAGTGTTAATTTGAGTGTCTCAGGGATTCAGTGAAAGCCCATTTACCCTGAGATTCAGTTAGGTATACAGCGACTGCATACTCCTTTTGTAATGGTAAAACATATTTCTCTGTGTTTAGCTCAGTATGTGATATTGACACTTGCAGAATCACACGAACATACAGACACCGACACAGACACAAAGACACACACACACACACACAAACACACACACACACACACACACACACACACACACACACACACACACACACACACACACACACACACACACACACACAGTCAGGTACAGACAAAGACACATACTTTAACAAATACTGCGAAAACAGTGGACACTGAATTATCACACTAAAACACAATGCCCTCGATGAAACATTTTTGGTAATAATAAGATTACCTCCAGAAGTGTTTTTTACCGAGTGTAACAAAAAATCTCAAGCAGAGACACAAGGCATCTTTGCAGAAAGGAGTATTGTACAAAATGACGAGTGAAAATGGATTTTACAAAAGAAAAAACAATTATTCAGTAATGCAAAAAAGGAAAAATCTATACACATAAAATGTTCATGACCAATTAAATAACTTATAAGTTATACACAAGTCAGTTAGCTAGTGACTTCTGTTACAGAATAAAGGAGGAAATGTTACCTAGGCACAAACTAAGAACCATATGAAAATTGTTCATTGTTTCGTTCCAACACACACTGCTTTCTGTATATACATCTTAGAAGAAACAACAATGTAGCTTCATAAGACAAACACTGCTGAACTCAAACTGAACATGAACCACGTGTAAATCAACAAGTCCTGTTTCCATGTGGATTTGTTTTTAATAAAGCAGCAAATCGATGTCTTCGCCAGACAGTTCGCGGGGGGGCTAGGAGTTCACGCAGGGGCAGACGAGCCGCAGCTTTCCGTCGACACCCGGCGCAGACACTCGACGTCGCTCGGAAGAGCGTGGTGAGGCGGAGCAAAGGCACGGGTGAGGTGCCCTGAATGCACCGAAAACACACACTCGTGTAGGAACTCGAGATGCCACATAACACACACTCGTGTAGGAACTCGAGATGCACACAGAAAGTCACATATGCTCTCTCCTTCTCTCTGTCTCTTCTTTTTGTCTATCTCTCTCTCTCTCTCTCTCTCTCTCTCTCACACACACAAACACAAAGAAACTCTCTCGCTCGTACACAAACATTTGTCTCTCTCTTTCTCTCTCTCTCTCCCAAACACACACACACATACACACACACACACAAAATCTCTCTTTCTCTGTCACAAACACACACACACTGTCTGTCTCTCTCTCACACACAAACACACACACACACACAAACTTTCTCTCTCTCTCTCTCTCTTTCACACACACACACACACACACACACACACACACACACACACACACACACACACACACAATCAGTGTGTGAGCAGTTTGAGCCGGGCGATCAGGCTGCTAAGCAGGGAGGGCTCTGAGGAGGTCTGGCCCTGCTGCTGCTGCTGCTTCTGCTGCTGCTTAGGTGCCTTCTTGGCCAGGGCCTCCTGGTAGGGGATGGTGGCGCTGTTGTGCAGCTCGGCGTTGATGAAGCACTGGCTGCCCCGGATGTGGTCCACGCCTCGCGTCAGGCCCCGCTCCCCCGCCGCTGGGGTCGGCCGATAGGGCAGGGGGAAGCAGGGCGGAGCCTCCTCGGAGATGGTGGCGATGCGCTCGCTGCTCAGGTACCGGTGTAGAGGGCTCTCACCTGCGGAGGACAACCAGGACAGGTGTATGTTAGAGGTGTAGCAGAAAGCATGTTTCTTATGTTTGGAGTGTCTGTGTGTGTGTGTACCGGTGTAGAGGGCTCTCACCTGGGCAGGGGAACCAGGAGAGGTGTATGTTAGAGGTGTAGCAGAAAGCAAGTTTCTTATGTTTGGAGTGTATATGTGTTTGTGTGTGTGTGTGTGTGTGTGTGTGGATACAGGACTCAGAGGTGTATGCAAGTTTCCTGTATCTGGAGTTGGGTTCCCTGGAATCTTGAGTGTGTGTTTGTGTGTGTGTGTGTGTGTGTGTGTGTGTGTGTGTGTGTGTGTGTGTGTGTGTGTGTGTGTGTGTATGTGTGTGCTAGTGTGTGTGCTAGTGTGTGTGTGTGTGTGTGTGTGTGTGTGTGTGTGTGTGTGTGTGTGTGTGTGTGTGTGTGTGTACAGGATACAGGACACACAGAGGTGTATTAGAATACAAGTGTCCTGTGTTTGGACTTGGGTGCACTGGAACCTTAAGTGTTAAGTGTGTGTGCATATGTGTGTGTGTGTGTGTGTGTGTGTGTGTGCGTCTTTGTGTTTGTCTGTCAGGGATACAAATTTGCAGCAGCCACATTTGTCAGTGGCTAGTGAAGGCGCACATTGTGCAAAGCTAATTTCCACCTCTGGTGTCTGTGTGTTGCTGTATCTCAGCTCTACTATTACTGCTAATCTGGGTAGCGAGTGCAGACTGAGTGCTGTGGGTACTGTTGGGTGCTACGTACTAGCACAGGCACAGGCACAGGCATCATGCGTATCCTAACCAACACCATACAGCAAATGACACACACCACACCCTGAAACTGTGACAAACAGTTTCTAGCCTAGGGCTTCCTGTAGTGTTAACAAACAACATTAAGGAGTAGAAACATATATACACACACACACACCCACACGCACCCATGCACGCACACACACGCACGCACACTCACCCTGACAAACCACTAATTCTCTGCCGACTTAAGCGTGTCATGCCCTGTATGTAATTAGGGGCTAGCTGATGGCAAGACAGATTAGCTCAGGGCTTTGCTTGTGTTTTGGGTGAAACACAAGCTCCATGAGGGCAGGTGGTTCAGAGGAAGACAGAGAGAGACAGAGAGGGAAGAGTGATAAAGAGAGAGATAGAAAAGGAGAGAGAGAGAGAGGGAGGGAGAGAGAGAGAGAGAGGAAGGGGGAGAAGAAGAGAGAGAGGGGGAGAGGGAGAGAGAGAGAGAGAGAGATTTAACACTCATTTATGATCATTGTCAGAGAGAAAGACAGAGTAGGTGAAAAACAGACAGAGTGAGAGAGAGATTGAGATTTAACACTCATTTATGACCATTGTCAGGGAGAAAGAAAGAGAGAGAGAGAAAGAGTGTGAAAGAGAGAGAGAGAGAGTAGGTGAAAGAGAGAGAGAGTAGGTGAAAAACAGAGAGTGAGAGAGAGGGACAGAGAAAGATTGAGATTTAACATTCATTTATGACCATTGTCAGGGAGAAAGAGAGAGAGAGAAAGAGAGAGAGAGAAAGGTAGGTGTAATGAAAGATGGAGAGAGAGAGGTTTTCACCTTTCCTGCCCTGTGGCCACATCCTGGAGGGGGAGTCCGACAGTCCCAGACAAGTGTCTACAGGCATGGACACCGGCCGTGGCTTCCCTGCGAGAGGAGAGGAGAGGACAGGAGAGGAGAGGAGGAGAGGAGGCATGGAGTGATTTAGTGGTGAAGCTCCGCACTCAGCCAGAACACCTGCAGATTCTTTACAGCTGACTCCTGCACTTACAAAATCTCTGCCTCTAACAACATGCAAACTTTACAGCTGAAACAGGAACGTTTTTGGACATTGCCACGTCATGTCCAGTGCTAGTAAACTCAGCTGACTGGAGACGAAGCAAAGAGCAGGGTACGCACGTCCAGCAGTGTTCACAGGTAGTAAATCAAAACTCGAACTGAAGGTAGAAATGAGTCAAAACAAGTATCTGCACACTGTGTTAAAATGTCTCAGAAACCTTCATTACAAACACAACATTTCAATATCACAGGTCCCAATGAAGCATTGTAAACATCGCTATTAATCTACAATGTCTGACTATGATCTGTGAGATCGGAACATTACATTTAGTTCCTTTGAGCCCGTTACCTAATGTGCAAATTCTTCTTTCTGGAACATGGTGCCAACAAGTCACGTACATGACCAACAAATTTCCATGAGTTTTCCATATCAATCAATCAGCCTTATTTAGAGACACTGACCCAGTGCATGCCTAATCAGTATTCCGTGTCTAAGTTTGGAAAGGAAGGGACTGTTTGTTGTAATAGTTAATGCAAATTCAACATCAGGCCACAGCACGTAGGTGATCAGTAGCGTGAGTACTATGACCACAGCTAACCGCCTCATGGGAGTCCCTGGCGCAAGCACTGCTTTGGCCTTGCCCTACCAGTTCAGCAGACAAACAGTAAGGCCGATACTTAAATTGCAGCCACCATATATGGTTGACTTAGTTTGTTTTTGTCTCTGTGAAGCAGACTGGAGCTTTGTTTGTGGACTGGTGTGGTCTGGATAAATGGTAACCGGAATGCCTTTATATAAGGCTCATCTATGCAGCAGAGTACCCACAGCACTTTACAGTGTATTATCACCCTTAATAATGTGATTTTTTCCTGATTGGCTGATGAGGTGGGCATTAACTTTCCATAACTGGTTATTTTCCATAACTGGTTACCCAAAAAATGTAATCACTGTTCCATATCAATAAGCCTATTAATGGTAACCATAACAACTTTACCAGCCAAATCAACGATCAATTGACTGTTGATTCTATACTCTACTTTTCCGTAACGGATGCTATAAAGTACAAAGTCAATTGGTTGTTTCGGTAGTTTATTTATAGTTTATCTTAAATTGTGGATTAAAATGTTTCCTAGATGCAAATGGGAGATAAACAGGATACATGCCTTCGAGGTGACCGGTTTCATGGAAATAATGACTCAGCGAAGGGAAGCCATTACAGACTTCTTTGCCTCCACCTCACCATTATTTCCACAGAACCGGTCACCTTGGAAGCCATTATTCCTTTCGTAGTGTTTTACGCACCAGTTCCGGAAGGCTGCCGTGCAAAGCACCAGTTAGCACATCGGTAGCAGTATGGAGTACAGGGTCCTAAAAGACACTTGTCAGGAGGAGTTAAAATCAAACAAGAGACCCCCCGATACTTTGGTGGACCACGCTCTTTCACTTCATGCAAAGAGTCAGGACAGTCTCAATAGGCATGCGTTTACTTTGCAGTGGGTGGGCACCCTGTTTAAAATTTAAAGCTATTGGTTCTGCCTTCAATTTCTGTTCACTGATTGATTGCAAAAAAATTAGGTGAAGGAATCTAAAGCGTTAGGAAAGGGGTTCGGAGGGGGTCAGACCTTAGGAGGGGGTCAGACCTTACAGTGGTGAAGTCATGTTGGCTACTTCTGTGTGAATGTGAGAATGAGGATTAAAAACACATTTTATTCTAAAATGTGGGTCTGAAAAAGGCCCAAAAGGAACAATTATTTCGGCAACAACCCTCCACACCACAACTAGGAAAAAGAGCCAAGTGTCAGGCTAAAATTAAATGTAAGGACAATCATGCAACTGTGCGCTGTGTTGACTGCTACCGATATACATGTGGGAAATGCCGAAAGGAGCAATGGCAGTGCCAGGATTGTGAGTGACTGCTCAAATGTATTTCACTCATAATGCATGGTTTTTCATTCTTTGTAAATATGCTTGGGTTTCTTTCTTTCTTTTTTTTTTTTTTTACTATTTTTAGCACACAATAATAACAATTACTTCTGCAACAACCCTCCACACCAAAACTGGTAAAAAAAAAGTTGCTTTTTCATTCTTTGTAAATATGTTTTGTTTTGTTTTTTTAACAATAAATGTCAGTGTGTTGATCCCTTCCTTCCTGTTGATCCTTTCCACTGCATACAGCTCATAGTCCAGTTTAAGTCTTTATGGCTATGTTCACTGAGGTATTTATCCATCTCAGAATTAAAGCTTGCTCTCAAAAGAACCTCCTGAGCTGTAAGGTGTGTCCCCTCCCCCACACAGGTTCAAGTGGCTCCGGCTGTGTGCCACTAACAGCCACATTTCCATAACAAAATGAGTGTCCACAGGGGGGACTTGGGGCCAATTGGCCCTCTTGTGGGTTTTCTAGGTAAAAAGGCCAAATGGCCCCTCTCTGGGACTTCTAGTGTTAGGCAGAAGCATAAAATTGTCTCTTACTTAGACCTAGTAAGTAGGAGCTTGGATAAAACCAGCGACCACTCAATTGCTGGTCATCCCTTTCATCTCCTGAGCCTCTGTCTGGTGTTAGGGCTAGGCTAGGCTGGGTAGGCCTGGCATGGCGGGGGGCACTGACCTCTGGAGGGTGTCCGATGCCTCATGCGGGCCTGGGGTACAGGAATCTCCATGTGGCTGGGCGCAGGGCCGGGCATAGGGACAGGCACGGCCACAGGCACCTGAACGGGCACAGGCTTGCTGTCGTACTCGGAGATGGTGAACCGCCGGCGTCCCTCGAGGTCAAGGAACGAGTTGGGCGACTGTGCACGCCTGGGCCTGAGGTTGACGCCAGTGAACACTGTTGGTTTGACATCCCTGCAAGAGACAGTCAAGGGAATACGTTTGTCAAAAAGGTGTGTGCAAAAGTTTCTAAAAAGACAATTGAAGAACTTTGTGTGCTTTTCCAGTGTTCCAGCTCATTTAAAAAACTAAAGCACTCTATATTTCTCTAACGTCTATAATAGAGAATTCTAGGCTGCCTTACAACAGGTCTGCACAGCAGAGTTGTCAGTCCCAGCTTCAGAGAGTATAAACCCTGTCATGTATTCCTGTGCACTTTGAGTTCCTGAGCACACAGGTGATTTCTTTAATTAGCTGATCTACCTGTCTAATGCCTCGTGCTTGTATGAGTGTGTAGGGTGTGTGTGTGTCTGAAGTGTCCCTGCCCCGGGAAACTTAGCTAAGGCACAAGTATCTGTGTGTGTGTATGTATGTATGTAGTCTGTATGTGTATGTATGTAGTCTGTATGTGTATGTATGTAGTCTGTATGTGTATGTATGTAGTCTGTATGTGTATGTATGTAGTCTGTATGTGTATGTATGTAGTCTGTATGTGTATGTATGTAGTCTGTATGTGTATGTATGTAGTCTGTATGTGTATGTGTATGTATGTAGTCTGTATGTGTATGTATGTAGTCTGTATGTGTATGTATGTAGTCTGTATGTGTATGTATGTAGTCTGTATGTGTATGTATGTAGTCTGTATGTGTATGTATGTAGTCTGTATGTGTATGTATGTATGTAGTCTGTATGTGTATGTATGTAGTCTGTATGTGTATGTATGTAGTCTGTATGTGTATGTATGTAGTCTGTATGTGTATGTATGTAGTCTGTATGTGTATGTATGTAGTCTGTATGTGTATGTATGTAGTCTGTATGTGTATGTGTATGTATGTAGTCTGTATGTGTATGTGTATGTATGTAGTCTGTATGTGTATGTATGTAGTCTGTATGTGTATGTATGTAGTCTGTGTTTCTCTACTCCTCTGTTAGCTTATTATGTCCTCCTTTTGCAAGTCGCGTTGGATAAAAGCGTCTGCTAAGTGTAACGTAATAATAATGACTTGTGTGCTCATTAGGATTAGCTGGTTTGGAAAATGGTTGGATCAAATATTTGGCAGGGTTTTTACTTTCTGAAGCAAGGAATGCAGTTTGTGTGTGCTGCACAGGTAATTGGCCTATAAACTAACTGCAGAATCTGATGTAATGGCTTCTCACCGTGGCGTGTAGGGGACCGAGGGGGGAGGGGGAATGTACAGGTCCAAGATGGCGGGCTTCTCCTTCTTCGCCGGAGACTCCACCGGACTCTTCTGGGCCTGAGCTGTGTGTGGATAGGGGAGGTTCTGTGTTTGGGAGAAAAATAAACAAAAACAAGATGCACCATTTAGTCTCACATGCTCATATTTGAATACAGTACAAATTATGCCTCAATTCCAAAGACTTGGCAAAGGCGTGCATGTTTCAACATTTTCACAAGTTCAACAAGACAAACCTGCTTTTTAAAATTACTTTAGCAGATGCGTCTATTCAAGGAAATTTACAATGGAGGAAAAAATGAAGCTCAGGTAACATAAGAACTTGTGTGATCCTTGTAGCCCAAAATACTCTTGTTACTGTACTTGTCACTATGTACAACACAATTAATTTGAGATTTGTGAAATCATGACACTGGCCATTTCTCACACACTGTTGTCCTCTTTCAATCTATAACGATGTTGGTTTGGTAAATTCATCTGGTTCTGTTTTGTCCCGGTGCTGTTTGCTTCCATCCCTGGTTTGTCAGTGGGTACCGGAGTTGGCGAACATCCCCCCTCAGGCTGTGTTACAACAAGGAGCTCTTTGCCCATAATGACAGAAACGACTTAAACTCACTAAACATGCTTCATGGATCTTTTAATGATCCTCATGGTTTGACCTAACAATAATTAAACCAATGTGAAAAGTACCTGTACCAGCTTGCCTTGATTTCTTGAAGTTGGTTTAAACCAGCACCTTTTACAGGGTAGGACATACAGTAGTGTGTTTTAGGAAGTACACAGCAGTTCAAAGTTTGTGAACCACTGTTCCAGTGGCCATGGGAGCTGGCAAACCTTTCAGCCGAGGAGGCTTTAAAACAGAAGAGCTCTGTGCCTATAAACCATGGAACCAACACACACACTGGCACCTCGGGGAGTCTCAAAGTCCTCATGTTTCACCTTCATAACGAGATAGCCAAGTTCCGATTCGGATTAGCAAGGGCTGCATAAGGAGATTTGGGGAAGGATTGGGAAACTGTTCGTTCCGTAATTTTTCTTCCCCTCCTGCTATGGTTGACAATTTCAAAAGCTGTTGGTGATTGGGTTTGGGTGGAGCTGTAACGGAAGGGATCTAAATTAGAAGCTAACTCCCTGGGGTTTTGAAGGTTGTGGGCCCAGTTGAGAGTTTCCCTAGTGACAGTCAAATGTTGCTCCGTTTCACAGGACTGAAGACACAATTTCCTGGGGCTGGGGCAACTTGTAAATAGCATAAATACAACCCCGGTGTTGTCACACCAGATAAGCCCATTGTTTTTAACCTATGAGTCACCTGTTGAAAATGGATGACATCAGTGTGGGGCTTTTCAATTTTTCTTTTTTTTCCCCCATTAGGTAAAGCGATTCATTGTTGGCTTGGCAACACCCCAAACCCAGCAAACCAACAACACCTTGTGGGTCCTGTACACGCGTAAGAGTGTACACACACATACACATACACATACACACACACACACACACACACACACACACACACACACACACACACACACACACACACACACACACACACACACACACACACACACACAGTAGTCTCTCTCTCTCTCTCTCTCTCTCTCTCTCTCTCTCTCTCTTTCAGGGCCTCAAACAAAGGTGTAGCTATGTACTAAAAATATTTTTAAGGAAGGGAGACATTTTGGGCTGTGTCTGAGGTATTCATAATGGTGTTTAAAAATCAGCTTCTCAGAAAAACAAAAACAAATGAAAAACACACTAGTTCAATTGTAGGAATTCATAATAACTATCCAAAGACACTACAGCCTTGTACGTCCTACATCTAGAATCAGCTAGCATGTCCTTCACAAAAGCTAGTCAGTGAAGTTGAGGGGGCTTTTGAGAGGTGTTTGGAAGTTCCAGGTGCATGACATATGGACTGTGTCTTACCTGTGGGGCAGGAGGCCTCCAGCGCATGTTCTTGAGGGGGGCAGGGGTGAAGCTGCAGGTGGCAGAGGGTCTCTTCTTCAGCATGAGAATCACACTCACTGGGTTCTCCCGCAGCTTGGACACCAAGTTCTTCAGCTGCCAGCCCACCTGAGAGGAGCGTGGGTGGGATAGGAGATATTAGTAGGACAGACCCTTGAAGTATGAACGATATGACAAATTGTCGTATTAACGAGGAAGGGTTTTTTTCTTTAATACTACAGTTTCAGAGAGCAAATAAGAAAGACAAAGAGAGCGAAAAAGAAAATACAAAAGTAAAGAGGAAGTAGGAATCCTCACCACTGTCTGCCTGTTGACCTGTATGACCTCATCTCCAGCATGGATTCTATGTGTGCGGTCTGCAGGAGACTATGGAGGGCAAGAACAGAGTGCATTATGGGACTGCTTTATCATGTCTGCTGGCACACAAAAAAACCCTAACCAGTAGGTTATTACTAGCATCATTCTGTGTAACTGTATCCCCTTGTTACATAACAGCTGTCTACGAACAGGCAGCCATCTCATTAGTCTCCTAGGTTTCCATGGTTAAAAACACACAGACCTCTTAAAGCATGCACCCAACAGGGGCTTTCTGGAACAAGTGACCACACTCACGTGCTCTGTGGTTCCTGTGATGATGTGCAGCCCGTCGTACGTGGACTTGATGTACATGCCCTGAGATACACAAGAACATGGGCACTGTTAACACTTCATGTACATGCCCTGAGATACACAAGAACATGGGCACTGTTAACACTTCATGTACATGCCCTGAGATACACAAGAACATGGGCACTGTTAACACTTCATGTACATGCCCTGAGATACACAAGAACATGGGCACTGTTAACACTTCATGTACATGCCCTGAGATACACAAGAACATGGGCACTGTTAACACTTCATGTACATGCCCTGAGATACACAAGAACACGGGCACTGTTAACACTTCATGTACATGCCCTGAGATACACAAGAACATGGGCACTGTTAACACTTGATGTACATGCCCTGAGATACACAAGAACATGGGCACTGTTAACACTTCATGTACATGCCCTGAGATACACAAGAACATGGGCACTGTTAACACTTGATGTACATGCCCTGAGATACACAAGAACATGGGCACTGTTAACACTTCATGTACATGCCCTGAGATACACAAGAACATGGGCACTGTTAACACTTCATGTACATGCCCTGAGATACACAAGAACATGGGCACTGTTAACACTTCATGGTTGTGGAGATTAATATTCCTAGTTCAGAAAGTAGGGCATGGGTTGCATTTAATATGCCAATGTACCAATGTACATTACGGAATTTAAGATTTGGATGTGTTAAGATACATATTTCTACTTTAAGACACTTTGGTCAAAGCAACGTTTTTGAAGAGGTTTTCTGTTGTAGTAATAGCCAGCCCAGGGTATCTGTAAACTTTTCTCTTTTCTTAATTTTTTCAGAATTTACTTAAAAGAATATACTTAAACGTTAATGTTGAATATTTAAAGAGAATTGTTGGGGTTTCTTCATCTGTCAGAAAGCCATGAGTGTGCAATAATGTCCATTTAACTTTTTAACCTTTTTAACTTTCAACTTTTAGTGACCTCTTTTAATTGTTTGCTTTGTAGCATTGTTGTTGTTCTGTGATGATGTGACACGTACCAGTCCTTCTCCAGGCTTGATGTTGGTGATGGTGACCTCCTCCAGACAGGCCATGTGACTCATGAGGGGGTCAGAGGTCGTTCTCATGGTCTGGTCACAGACGCTGGTCAGGAGGCGTGACTGGAGTGTAACCACAGGATGAACACACACACGGTTACACAAGCACTGGTCACACACCCAAGAACAACACAGGAAGGAATGCTGATGCACAGATCCTCTTGCCCTGTATAATCTCTGTTTAAGGAGCGGGGAATAAGGAACGGGATGGTCTTCTCTTGGTGGTCCACTCCCCCTCAAGATCACTCACTCATTCCTGCCTTCATTTTTTACTTCCAACATTTCCTTCCTTTATGCACTACCCACACACACATCTCTCTCTCTCTCTGTCTGTCTGTCTCTCTCTCTCACACACACACACACACACACACACACACACACACACACACACACACCATCACTAGTAATCACTTACAACCCTGATAATGATGGAACTGAGTGCAGATATCATCACATAACCTTGGTTACAGTGAGTTCTGAGTGCTTTTAGAACAGTGCGCTTATCAGGTTTCACATCCTTCGTACAGCAGGCACACTACAGCACATACTACTTTAAATAATGACACTGCAATGACATTAGTTTGATACTGCTCTTCACATACTTAGCAGGTTTCTTTTTCATTCTTGCTGATACCCAAGGCAAGGAAAGAGCATTATCTTAGTAATGCTGACAATGTATTTTTGTGGTATATTTTACATTACACACACTCACATATATTGCAGCTATTACAAACTGCACTGGACAGCAAATGCCAATTTGTGAGAAACTCAGAGACTGACATTTCTGTGTCTGTCCAGACCCACACTGGTTTGATTACTAAAGCTCCCTCCCTATGCTGACTCATTAAAATAAGGGAGAGCTCTGGTGTGTGGGTATTTGTGTGAGTGCGTGCGTGCATGCATGTGTGTGTGTGTACGTGTGTGCATGTGTGTGTGTGTGTCTGTGTGTGTGTGTTTGACGCATGCCTGTACGCAGTAGCCAGAGCCCCAGGTGTAAGCGAGGGGAAGCTCTATGCATTAGCATGACAATGTGTGTGTGTGTGTGTCTGTGTGTGTGTGCACGCAGAGGAATAGTGCTGACGCTAGGGGTGACCCCTGTGGAGTGGAGTGTGTTATCTCAGAGCGGATGGACCGCCACAGGGGCCTGCTGGGGAGAATCACACCTTTGTGTGTGTGTGTGTGTGTGTGTGTGTGTGTGTGTGTGTGTGTGCGTATGTGTATGTGTATGTGTATGTGTATCTACGTATGTGTGTATATGTGTGCGTGTCTGTTTGCATACGTGTGTATGTGTGTGTGTGTGTGTGTGTGTGTGTGTGTGTGTGTGTGTGTGTACCTATGTGTCTGTGTGTGTGTGTTTGTATGTGGGGGCCTGCTGTGGAGCATCACTGCACAGAGTACACAATGTTGCGGGATCCCTACGGAAACCTGCCGAGAAATCGTGCTGCGAAGGAAGTGAGTGTATCTGAGCATGAGAGCCCTGTGTGTGTGTGTGTGTGTGTGTGTGTGTGTGTGTGTGTGTGTATCTGTATCTATATGTGAGAGCACTGCGTGTGTGTGTGTTTGTGTGCGTGCGGCGTGTATGTATGTGTGCGTGTGTTCTTGTGTGTGTCTGGGTGTGTGTGTGTCTGTGTGTGTATGTTTGTGCTGTCTGGTGTTTATGTGATTGTGTACGTGATGAACTGAGGGTGTAGCCCAGTAGTGGTGCCCAAACAACCCCAAAAAACCTGCCCACCGCCACTTACCACTTCCAGAATCTTCTCCTCCATCTCGTAAACGGTGCAGTCCTGCAAGTCAGGAAATAAACTCTCAGTTAAAATGAACTCTATCTCTCTCTCTCTCTCTCTCTCTCTCTCTCTCTCTCTCTCTCTCTCTCTCTCTCTCTCTCTCTTTCTCTCTCTCTCTCTCTCTATGTCTCTCTCTTTATCTATCCCTCTTGCTCAACTCCTTAGGGATAAGCACACGCACACACAGACTGATGAACACATACCAAAGCAGCAGAAGCAGAGCCAGGCGTAAATATCTGAGCGACGATAGTAACGCATAAGCCGCGAGGGCAAGGACACCAGCAAGGAGGCAGCGGGAGGGGAAGTCACACCAATCTAGGGGTGCCAGCGCTTCTCCCAGCGGGGGATTTAATGGACTCCATGCACAGTCACGCTGTTGTCGGTATGTGAGCAGTCTTGAGCTGAACCCAAAATGTTCACTCATGTATTATATAGGGCACTATGTGGAACAGAAATCACTGTAACTCACAACCTATACTGCCCTACAAAGGCAAAGTGCAGTAACTATGTGAACACTGGAACTGACAAAAATGCCTGACAAAGAGTTGTCATAATGCCCAGTCAAAGATGTTCATATAATAGTGGTGATGCTTTTATGTACTTTCTTAATAGGAAGAAGCAAGAGATTTAGTCACAAGGCAAACAAGGTGTTATAAAGTCAATTTCCAGTCTGAACTCCGGAACATTTCCAGTTCCAATGTAACGCTGTGACATTTCAGACACAGCGTTAGTGTTGTGGCTGTTTCTTTATAGTGTCCTGAGGGGTATACTAAAGGTGCTTAATTGATGAACCTGGTGGAGTTAACACAGAGGAAGTTGTAAATCTGTTAGTAGAAGAGCCCAGGGCTTTTTTCTCTAAAGTAAACAAATGGCAACAGGCTCTTCTTTTATTAGGTTTACAGCTATCGGTGGGTTAAAAAAAACGCTTTTGTGGTATAACCCTCTGGTGTTTGAGTTTGTTCTGTGTATTGTAGTAGTGTCATTTTAATGTTTAAATATTAAAAATGTTTAATGTTTTGTGAGGAGTGGCCCGCTACCACAAGCCCATGAGGAGGTGGGAAAAGAGGGGGAGACGAGAGCTGTGACTGGCTGGGCTGAGGGGGAGACGAGAGCTGTGACTGGCTGGGCTGAGGGAGCAGAGGAGAGGAGAGTGGAGGAGAGGGGAGAAGAGGGGAGGGAAGGAGAGGAGAGGAGAGGAGAGAGGAGAGGGGAGGAGAGGAGAGGGGAAGAGAGTAGAGGAGAGAGGAGAGGGGAGGAGATGAGAAAAGAGGAGAGGAGAGGAGAGCAGAGGGGAGGAGAGGAGAGGGGAAGGGAGCAGAGGAGAGGAGAGGGGAGGAGAGAGGAGAGGAGAGGAGAGGAGAGGAGAGGAGAGAGGAGAGGGGAGGAGAGGAGAGGGGAAGAGAGCAGAGGAGAGGGTAGTAGAGGAGGGGGGGGGGGGGGCACGTTTGGATCGGCGTGGCCTCCACATGCCATATGGCGTGGAGAGCAGTGCTGTGTGGGACAGAGCGATAGTGGAAACACATGTGTGTCGCACCACAAGCCCTGTGTCATGTTTCACACACACACACACACACACACACACACACACACACACACACACACACACACACACACACACACACACACACACAGACTATACAC